>ONZP01000209.1:0-19213 GCA_900312805.1 Fusarium torulosum
CAATATCCGACACCGCAGTTTAATCACAACCGTTCTGCACTTGTTTTGTTGCTCATTTCAGTTTGCTTTGTTATCAACGAGGTGAATTGTGCTTTGTCTTCTTGGTACTCTGAGGTCCTGGCGATCATTGCGCACTAATAGCTCTGGACCTGGACCTGGATCTAGGCTCGAGAACCTTGAACCTGGAATGATTTCCTCAGAGGGTTTGTTTCGCCTTGAGATTGGGGCATGTCGTATTCGTTGAAGAAAAGAGAAAGATTCAGGGCTTCCTACCTTCTTTTCTTGATGTCAGTTCTAATGCTAACGTTAGACAACCTCTTAGACTAGGTAAGTCACTGCATGTTCTTTGTCAGGCTGAGGTGACACCTCCACTCCACCATGAGCAATGGTTGTCGATTCTTAGCCGCCCAGATGGCTTTATCACATCTTAGTACTAGTTAGCTATTGTTAGTTGTATCTTCTGTACCTAGTCATCAGCCCAACACAAGATAGAAAATGTGAATAGATCAGATGATGAATTTCTTATAGACTGATATAGTCGCCTTCTGCTTTTTTATTCATTATTACCCTCTTGTTCCGTCTTGTCTTGACTCATCCATCGTTGTCAGTTCAGTTTCATGACCCCCACCTGTCTTGTCTTAAAAGTACGTACCCTCGGGCTTTTTTTCTCTTTCTCTTTCTCTTTCTCTTTCTCAGTAAGAGAGAAACGAGAAACAGACTCAAGACCAGCTTCACAAGCACAAGGGACTTAGAGCCCGTGCTCTTACGATACCCTTACCTATTCCTACCTATACTCACCGTTGTTGACCGGCGGAACCGCGAACCGAACTGAAACCAAACCTGGGCTAGGCTGTCTACAGTAGTGGCCCTTCTAGCCCTTCAGGCTCTTTGCCCCGCGGGCTCCAGCTTAACTGTACACTATTTGAGCCAGCAGCAAGCACAAGCACCACCACGGCCCGAGCGGAGCTCTGTGTTCCATAAGTTACCTCACTACTTCCACTGCTGTTATCACCATCCATCACCTATACTTTACCTCGCTTGAGCCCTCCTCCCCTCCCAAGCGAATATTGTCAAAACCCTTTTTCTATTTGATTTGATTTCTTATTCCCATATCTACCTGCCACTTTCAGCATCTTCCTGTTTGACTATAAATCTTTCAATCGCCAACTCTCTCGTCCCCTCCTGTGTCGACTGTTTCTCGCACAAGCTTGCTTTGCTATTCGATTGTATTGGGTGGAGCTCAGTACCTACCTAACCCCTCAAATCCTCCTTAATCAGCCAGCGTGCGGTGCGGTGCGGTACGAACAAAGGAGTCTTAGTCTTGGCTGGTCCCTTTCTTTTGACTCTCGCAAATCCTATCGCCGTTCTATTCCAACAATCGCTCGACCGACCGATCGATCGACTGCGGGATATCACCACGTCGTATCTGTCGTAATATCTCGGTCGCCCGTTTCTTCTCCTCCTTCTTCCTCTACAATCCCTCCTCTTTACCGCCACCATGTCTCGATCGAACCCCCCTAACGCTGCGGGGTCCCGCAAGATCTCGTTCAATGTGAGCGAGCAGTATGATATTCAAGATGTTGTTGGTGAGGGTGCATACGGTGTCGTCTGGTATGTTTTTTTTCTCTCTCTCCAGCATTTGCTGTGGTATCTTCAAAATGACATTTAATGACACTTCTTCTCTTCAGTTCCGCCATTCACAAGCCCTCCAGCCAAAAGGTCGCCATCAAGAAGATCACTCCTTTTGATCACTCTATGTTCTGTTTAAGAACCCTGCGAGAGATGAAGCTATTGCGATACTTCAACCACGAGAACATCATCTCCATTCTCGATATTCAGAAGCCCCGAAGTTACGAGTCATTTAACGAAGTCTACTTGATCCAGGTTTGAACCCAGCAGCGCTCTGTCGCAACGAGAACGGCAGGCTAACGAGCAGTTTAGGAGCTGATGGAGACGGATATGCACCGTGTCATCCGTACCCAGGATCTTTCTGACGATCATTGCCAGTACTTCATCTACCAGACCCTCCGCGCCCTCAAGGCCATGCACTCAGCCAACGTGCTGCACCGTGACTTAAAGCCTTCCAACCTTCTCCTCAACGCCAACTGCGATCTCAAGGTGTGCGATTTCGGTCTTGCGCGATCCGCTGCCTCGCAGGAGGACAACTCTGGTTTCATGACCGAATACGTCGCAACTCGATGGTACCGTGCGCCCGAGATCATGTTGACTTTCAAGGAGTACACCAAGGCTATTGATGTGTGGTCGGTTGGCTGCATTCTCGCCGAGATGCTTAGCGGCAAGCCGCTTTTCCCTGGAAAGGACTGTAAGTCACTACTGAGATGCTCCGAGATATAATAGAACCTGTTGCTGATTGCTGTGTTCCTAGACCACCACCAGTTGACACTCATTCTGGATGTGCTGGGCACACCCACTATGGAGGACTACTACGGAATCAAGTCGCGCCGTGCTCGAGAATACATCCGATCGCTCCCCTTCAAGAAGAAGGTTCCCTTCCGAACTCTATTCCCCAAGACCTCTGATCTGGCTCTCGATCTGCTCGAGAAGCTCCTCGCATTCAACCCTGTTAAGCGCATTACTGTGGAAGAAGCTCTGAAGCACCCATACCTCGAGCCTTACCACGACCCTGAGGACGAGCCAACAGCACCCCCGATCCCCGAGGAATTCTTCGACTTTGACAAGCACAAAGACAACCTGAGCAAGGAGCAGCTGAAGCAGTTGATTTACCAGGAGATTATGAGGTAAACGGGGGTGACGTGGATGGTCGATTAGGCATCTTGGATCTGGGATCTAAGAAGCCTTTTGATGGGGCCTCTGGTGCTGGCATGTGTGTTGATTGTTGTGATTTTCAAGAGGAAGACTGGTGGTAACAAGTTTGGAGAAACTTGATAGCCCGCCACAACACAGGCACACAGATGCAAGCACAGAATCACCCATTCAGTTTATTCTGCATAGCATGCACCTGGTATGGGTCTTTTAGGGCAATCTTGTTGTGAGTAGAGATGATGAACATAAGGAAACAGGACCAAAGATATGGGTCAGTGTCTGAGACAAATATGGGAGTCGAAGATGAAGATGAGGATGATTTGATGAAGTGCACAATGCGACAATTTCTTTTTAAGTAGTTATATCCCAAGAGAAAACCCGCGATGATATGTGCTTCTCTGTGTAAAAGAATAATATTTGAGTGAAAGAGTTTGGTCAAGCCTTCAAGGTTAATAGAGACCTGCAGCAACCCAAGATTTACGCTGCACCAGACACCAACGTTGAGAAAAGCGATCGAATCGGCACATCAGATGCTATCTCATGATACTTTCATGACATTACTTTAGCTCAATCCTCTATCTAATCACAATCGACTACGCTTTTTCTCACAGGAACGTGACCACCAAAGGCTTGGATGTTGAGACCACCAGAGAAGAGTCTAGAACATGTTCACATTTCAGCAGTGACAGACCGTTTGCCAGAAGAAGCTAGCGCTTGGAGTTTTGAGGCTCTGATCTTGATGACGATCATGAAGTTTAGGAGCATGCGTCTACGTGTGTGCTGTGCTGTGCTGTACGTACATTAACGTGTAGAGGGACCAAGCGGAAGAGACCAGAGCGATCGAGTGGCTTATGAATCACCACGCAATCAAGTGTAAGCTGTGTTTAATTAGTGTATAGCAATATTGGCAGTGGTTGCCTAAAAAAAGACCACATTGGTGAAGCCTTAGCAGTGCTTCATCAGTCATGTCAGGATCAGGCTCTTTAACTGTCGTTAAGGCGCTGACCCCGCCACATCAAGCTCCACTACCTCTCCCCCAAATCTCCAATCTTGAGCCTCTGAAAGGAAGGAAGAAGGAAGCTGCGAGTGCGTCAGAGCCAGTGACATTGCTTGTAACTGCGAGACTGCTCCATTGATTCATTAACCTACGCATTCCCCTTCACTTCAGATCTCAACACTCCATATCAAAAACCTCATTCTTGTCCTCCCACCAAAAAAAAATAGTAGCATATCTTATTCAACCTCTTTTCTCCAGCGCTTCCTGATCGTCAATGGTTTGTATCCTGCATCTATCTATGCCTACCTCTTTTGCTTCCTAGTTTCCTGCATCGCATAGTAACTGGAGCCCACCTATCGTTATGAGCTCTTCTGACCGCAACGACTCCCCCGAAACACCTGACTCTTCTGGCGCTGGTACGCCCAACAATCCGAATCGCGCTTCTGCCTCGTACATCACCAACATGTGGACCGGCCTCATCCGTCGCTTCTCTAGCGAAGGTTCCTTTCCCAGCCAGGCCGACACCGCCTACGACGAGGACAACTTCAAGTACCACAACGACAACGGCAAGGACGGTATAAACGGTGTCTTTGCCCCCGTGCGCCGCACAGCTAGTCCCCTGCGTCCGCCGCCGCTTGATCCCCTCATCCTCCATGGTTATCGCCAGGGCACGCCCTCGTCGGCAAAGTTGCTGACCGGCGCTGTGGCGGAGGAGATTCGCACTATGGTTCCTGAGCGTTTGCGCATCGTGGACGATTGGCATCTTGTCTACAGTCTCGAGCAGGACGGCGCGAGCTTGGCTACACTGTATCAGCATTGCCGTCAGTTTGAGGGCAAACGAGCGGGCTTTGTCCTTGTTATCAAGGATCTCGAAGGAGGGGTGCGTATAAAGTGAGACCGTATGACGTTTTCCTTACTAACACAACTAGGTCTTTGGCGCGTATCTTTCCGAATACCCTCATCCTGCGCATTCTTACTTCGGCAATGGCGAGTGTTTCCTATGGCGCGCCTCGACTATCACGCCTCTTCCACCGCCTCCCTCGGCCGATACAACGAACCTTAACTCTCGAATCACGACCCTCGCTCCGCCACCGCCTGGGTCAGAAAGCAACACACCCACGCACTCCCGCGCGCCGTCGCCCACGCCTAGTGAAGCTGTTCGGTTCAAGGCGTTCCCATACAGCGGTCTAAATGACTTTTGTATCAACTGCGAAACGAATTTTCTGAGTGTTGGGTCAGGCGGTGGACACTATGGTCTGTGGCTAGACAATGGACTTGAGGTCGGGCATAGCTCAAGGTGCGAGACTTTCGGCAACGAACCTTTGAGCGACGAAGGCACCAAGTTCGGAGTCATTGGTGTGGAACTCTGGGTCATGGGCGTATGAGGACGATCTTTTGGCTTTACTGCTTGCACGGCGCTCGGTGTTATAATATGGAATACGCATCGCGGATTTGTCTCTCTTTAAGTTGGTGATCTATGACAGGGAAAACATATGTCTTGAAAAGGCAGAACGAACTTGTGTGGAATAACGCTTCCTGGGTATATAGAATGGAGGAATGACACCGAAAATATCTAGGGATGGATCAGTAGATATCAATGATACCCGGAGCTGACACTCCTGACTCTTATATCAACATTGTAGCCTTTACAACTGCGGAACCCAGCCCATATTCTCCAAGGATATTTATATTTCCATTAATTGTAAGTCTTAGCTCTGCCTCTTGGCCATAAACTCCTTTATCCCTTCCAATACACCCTGCGGCGTCGGCGACTCAGCACACACATCAGGTTCAAAACCAAATGACAGCAAGTGATCTCTTGTCGTAGGTCCAATAGTCGCAATAAACGTCTTCCCGTCCCGTTCATATCCCTTATAGACCTTATTCGTCTCAGCGTCTAGAATGCCCATTACGCGGAGCATGCTGTCGCAACCGGTGGGCGAGAATACAACTATCCAGCGCACTGGGTCATCCCGCGTCTCGCTAAGAACCCGGCGCAGATCGACGGGGAAGCTCTCCATGACGCCCGTCCCGTAAACGACCGTTTCTGTAACGCGGATGCGCTCGGTATCGGGTAGCGCGCCGTCCTGTAGTGTCTTGGGGATTATATCGCGGCGTGTCTCCCCAACGAGGAAGAGCAATGGGGGGAGGGTAGGGCGATTCTGGTCGCGATACCATTCGAAGTAGTGGGCGAGAATGTAGGGGGCCAAAGCGGCACCGTTGCCTGTGTGGCTACCGAAGACTTGAAGAGGAGGATCCTGGGGAACGGCGGCAAGGGCGCGGGTTGTGGCGGGACCGACACTGTAGACGGGGACGTTCTGGAGGTGAGGCCATGATGTTGTGTCTGTTGAATTGGTGGTGTCGTCTGTCGCATGAGGAATGATGTTAGTCTTTGCTATTGTAGTGGGATGATAGTTAGATGTCATGACGCACCGGCCTTTCCATCCTCAACAAGCTTCACGAAAGCTTCGACAGCGCGCTGTGAGGTAAAAATCAAGCCACCGTATTCATGATGTTCCTTGTTTCCAATGCGACGCTCACGGAGTAGCGCCGCGACTTCTTTCATGCCTTCATCATGGAATTGATGCAGCAGAACGGGCACAAACTCAGGCGCAAAGCCAGTTCCATTAGCATCGGATTCTGAGAAGAGGTCTTCGTATGAATCGCCAGGGCTCGATCGCGTCTTGAGTAGGAGAATTGGTATCTTGGCGGCTTGCCCCGCGGCTGGCTCGCTGGATGTCATGATGGCTATAGACTAGCACTAATAGAGTCGGTTTATGTGTTCGAGGGTGCGCGTATTCTGCAGCGATCCTGATGTGTTATTTAGAGATAGAATAAGTGGTGGGGTGAGGTCAATGGAAGGTGTAGTAAAAGATCATGAGGTGGAAAGAAGATCAGCGACTTTCGGAGACTCGGAAGATGAGGGGCTCATGGGAAAAGTGGGCGATAGCTTTATCGATACGGTTGAGAGCTTCCATTTATTACTAGAAACCTTCACAACGATAAAGACCAGTAGTCATGATAGAAGAAACAGGGGTCTTTTATAATTCTATTTGATGAGTGAGAATTTATGGTTTAGTGTATACAGTCTTCCCGTAACAAAATTATACAGCCGGTTTCCTGTTGCTCATTGTCACTATTCTTTGTCAAACTCGTTTGTTTCCTTCTTGACATTGCATATTCCATGACCAATCCTCCCAATATAACAAGACAAGCAATGATGAGGCCAACACGGCAGCATACGCGTACTGAGCCATTGTAGACTTTCGGGGCCTGGGCATGAAACTTTCCTGGGAGAGTTTCCTAAAGACGTGTTACACCAGCACCCTCGATTTGCTTGGGACTAACAATTGTGTATGTTAACAATCGTTTGACCAACTCTCCATCGAGAACATGCTGGCCAACATAGACAAAGATGGCACCAGAGAGTGCCTGGGAAAAGATCATGAGTGAAGCACCGATCGACACTTAATTGCGCGGGCGCACAGTCTGCGCTGCCATATTGGGGGCTGCATACAAGCACCCAGGCCAAAGCCATACAAGACTTAATATCCAATCCATTGACCTTCTGAATCATATATATCTCGATTGGTAAGGAGGCCCGCATCGATAACAGAGATGCAGACTCCATCAATCAGGAATGGCATCCATATGATATCCAATGCGGGTTGTGAAAACACCACTGAGAAGGAAAGTAACGACGAGTGCAAGCACTATTCGTAAGAGATGGGTGCCTATTAACAGCAGGGTTGTCCTTAATGACCAGGAACCAAGTGTGTAGGTACCTAAGAAGTATATTAATAGTGTTTGATTCGTCCCGACACAGAAGCTCACCCAAAAGCCACAGCAAGTGCTGCGCTGTTTGAAGATGTGAGGTGGAACTATAGCTTGTTCAGGCTTCCAGACTTGGATAAAGACGAAGGCAATCAGGAGAGTGAAATAAACGATTAGCAATTCGATTATCCGGTCATTGTTCCACTGGACGATGCTTTGTTGGTAAACTGGCGCCTTGGCAAGTAAGAGCAAGCACTTACACTATACGCAAAGCCGACCCATTGGAGGGCTAGACAAAGACAAATGACTCCTAGAATAAGGGCAACCAAGACAGGTCCATCCAGTTGTTGAAGTTTGTATGTGAGGCTGCTCTTCTTTGTAGATTGGCTATAAATATAAGAGAACAAAAAGACAGAGATCAGCCCAACACCTCCAAGGGGAGGATTGATATGAAAGCACCATTCTAAGTGACATGAGCCATGAAGGCACCACTAGTAATTGGTCTAGTGGCCGAAGTAATACCAAATAGTGCATCAAATATACTTGGTATTGTGGTCTCTCCTCGAACGACACTCCATAGACAATAAGAACAAGCTATAGCAGTGTAAGCCAAGTTCTATCCCAGTACACGAACTTGGTCACTGAGTTGAGAGATAAGGCTGGGGGCTCAAATCAGCCACTGGATAACACAAACTTATCAAGCAAGGAATCTAGGCATTTCAAGTCTACAGCACCAAGCAGCTCAGCAACTGCTAGTATGGGCAATCTGAGCCTTACGCATGATCAGGCAGTGTATACTGATAGCTCTTATTGGGCGCAATTCTAGAAGATGCAAGTACGAACCCTGTAACTGAGGCTCTCCGGTAACGATATAGCCTGGTTTCAGTAACTCAAAGACGGCCTCTCCGATAACTTCTCAGATGTCTCTGGTGAAGCCCCTCGCCATTTGGTGGTAATCGGACGCATCAAACATCAGCACCAAGAATCTCTCTTCTTGCAGGTGTTACTTGCATTCTAGCAGAACAGATCTTGGCCGTGGTATCTCCTCACAGAACAGTCGACAGATATATCTGACAATATTTCAACGCTTTCAACTCATGATGAGCATGTCTGTATCTCTCCAGAAGAAGGAGTTGAAAGCGCATTAGACAGCCCGTCGTAGAACCGCAGAGCACGCTCGAAACTTGCTGAGCATGCCACTATCTCACCTGAGAGACCGCCATCAGAACCTTCCTGGCTTTCATCGTTAAGAAACAAGGTACCATCAAAGTAGTAGCAGAGATATACGATACCACCGAAGCAGGACCACCATCGGCTGCTGTCATTGCTGCATTGGAGGCCAAGCTCGAGAAGATCACAGTGTCTTGCCCAGAAAGCGATATACCCTCACCATCGGCATAGCTTCGTAAGTAATCTCGGTAAAGCTAGATTAAGGTGGGAAAACCCCTTTGCCTCCTTTATCGCCTCCAGCTGGCAGAGAAACTTCTCAATGGATTTGGCAATATATTCGGACAAACCATAGCATTAGACCCATCATTCTTCTCAGTTGACGACGATGTGACGGCACTTTGCAATGCCATAGATGAGTTCATGACTGATACAGTTCCATCGGGTCTGTCCAATTCGTTGTTTGAGGTCACACCCTGAGCACAAACTCTGTCAAGTCTTTGGAGCTGGGTCGAGCAACCTCAAGATTTACAGTCACGACGCCACTTCAACATAGACACTAACAAACTGCGGAGTCATCAAGACTCGCCATATAAATTGAAGCAAGGATGAATAACAAAGCTCCATCATGAAAGTGGCCTGAGTGTGTTGCTCGCCCCATATTCACCCGGGGGGCGGCGTTGCTCCGGCCTAAAATAACCTGCATGCCCCTGGAAGCTTCCAGGATACTACTTATCGATAACACTTTAGTTAACGTTAGAATTCCGGCGATAGTCAGTAAATTTAGCTTCTTTTCTTCCAGGCAGGGCTGACAAATTGGCGTCACACCACGACATTCGTAAAAGTCCCAGGGCCTAAGCCTTGTCCTTTTTCTTTTTCTTACTGAATATTTTCATTGTTCCGCGGAGTGTCTCTTTCGTTGACGTGAATCGTCCCTTATCTGATTCATTTACTTCGGGTCCCGTCCCTGATAATTCCCCCGAAAGCGCCGTCTTATACCTTACTTAGTAAGGTAGTCCTTGGCCGCCACACCCGCTGCCGCAGAGAGATCTTACCACTGCCAGTGGCGCCATTCAATGTCAAGCGACCCCAACGATCAACAGCAGGCGGCTGTGGCCGCTTCTGCTACTTCCGCTACCCCTGCGTCGTCCGTAGGAGGCTCTGCTGAGCCGCCTAAGAGGATCCCCAAGGGTGTGGTACTGGGCCCAGATGGCAAGCCGTGAGTTTCAACCTTCAACATAACGAACGCCTTGCAAATGGAGCCTTGTTCAGACTAACCCTTGTCTTCAGATGCCGAAGCTGCACGTCTTTTGCCGCATGGGCTTCTCAGACAAAGGGCACTATCAAGCAAGACGCCGCAGCAAAGGCTCAACCTACGGCTACGCAGGGACCTACCTCCGAGTGCCCTCCAGATGTTGAGGTGCTAGGCCGTAGCACGTGGACGCTGCTTCACTCCATCGCAGCTCAGTACCCAGAGCAGCCTTCCACCGGCCAAAAGTCAGACCTCCTCAGCTTTGTCGGCCTGTTCTCAAAGCTATACCCGTGCTGGGTCTGCGCGGAGGACTTCCAGGGCTATCTCAAGCGCGAGGCGCCACAGGTCAACAGCCGAGATGAGTTCGGCAAGTGGCTGTGCGGTGCACACAACGACGTCAACCGCAAGCTCGGCAAGCCTCAGTTCGACTGCTCCAGGTGGCAGGAGCGGTGGCGGACGGGCTGGAAGGATGGGCGGTGCGATTAAAGCTGCTGCTCTGGCGCGAGCGAGCTGAGGTTAAGGCTGGGCTGTTGTTTTTTTGGATCGACGGGTCAGGCCAGGGTGAAAGGAGGTTAGCGCGCTATACCAATTTAACGGATGGGGGTCCCTTTCAGTTTTGGGTCTCGACTTATTGTGGCCTTCGGTGTGCGGTGTATGATATGAGCATCCCTGTGAGGATGACATGATGGGCCGTTGGCCGTTATGTGGATACATATGTGGTCAGTGCCGGACCGATGAGGAGGCGGGCAGGCGGGTTTGGCAACGACATGTCGATTTATACAAGGGGAGAGGAGGATGGGCAAAACGGGTTTCAGCATCAATGAGCGGAGCATGGAAATCGCCGATTCTGGATGTTGGGATGGAGCATGAGCTGTGTAGATTGAGTGAGGGGGCGAAGCGAGAAACCGCATGCATAGAATCTCATCTCACGATATTTGATAGATGTATAACAATTCTGTAACATAAAACAAATCATGGGTACCAATGCGTTTCGAGTATACCCTATAGTGAGATTTTTGTAATACGTGAACTTCAATAATTCCCGCACACCGCTCATAATCACAAAATGCAGTATTAGAGCACGATTGCCTGTCAGTTGCATCCTTCAATAACATGGACAAAGCCAGCCCTGTAGGGTGAGAGCGATATTGAGTCAGTCCAGCACAGCACAGAGGTAAACCACTAGACCATCAACGATGGATGTAGTCAAATCCAGGAACTGGATAAAAGCTGGTCTCGCCTGCGAAAGACCCTTGGTTGTGGGTGTTGTATATCCCTGCTGCTTTCGGTGAACTCCCTTTAGGCTGGACGGACGGCGCGATAAGAATGATCTGACATGACACCGCTGTACTCCGTATGCACTATGCAAGAGGAGACAACGCAACTACCGGGCCGCCTTTTTTTGTGGTTGCTATTTTGCCAGCGATTAATACAGCACGGTACAGTAGTAACTTACCAGTAGTATGGCTAGGTTCAAGGTGGTGTATAGATAGTTCGTAAATCTTAGGTTACATACCTTACCCTGCAACATCCCATCTCGCAGCCAACGCCTGTCACAGCCCCTCTTCTGAAATCCATGCTCTTTAGTCTATCCTTGGAGGAGACTTGGGGGGGAATACATAGTCATTCATTGTCCCGCTATTGTAACGCGATGTCTGTCCTGCCTTGAATCATGGACGACGGCAAAGAGCGGAAAACATAGGAAAGAAGAGGCTTGACAATATAAATCGGATGTCGATTACGGGACGATAACGAGTTGTAACACGAGCAAAGGCCCTTTTACGGACACGATATCCCTGCCATGAACCACTCTATGTGGTGGTTTCCTCTTTATTTTCTATCAATCAGGATGTTTAGCGTAGAGAGTTGTGAATGGATGGAAAGTTGGGGTTGAGAAGTTTTTTTTAAAATTTATTTAATTCTACGTAATGCAATGCAATGCATGGCCTAGTCATCTCTTGCCTCAGCATTACTACATATACATACGTACGCCAGCGATGATCACGAATGTTGCAGTAGCTACTATGAACTTGACAGATTGTTCGTAACTGAACCACAGTATGATACAGTATAAAGCTTAGTTATGTCATGGATGGGTTTGAGGAGGGGGAGGAGGCTATATTCAAGGTTGACATGGACATCCACCACCGCGGACCAGGTGAAAGGATGGGAAAGTTACAGCAGTCATTGATTGTCCCTGAATCGAATGCGCAGTTGGCCCCTCGTTGACGTGTTTCGATTGCCTATTTGTTGCATTTTGATGTTATACTCCTTTACGGGCATGGACCCGGCCTGGGCTCGGCTGCACAGGTCCGGACTAGCCGGGCGCTGAGGTGTTGTTCTCCGGAGGATATCCTTCGCGTTGTAGATATTCCACTGTAATAGATCTAGACACGCCAAGTATTCATTGTTGAGCCATGTAGACGGAAGTTTTTCCTTTATTTTTTCATTTTCTTTCCTGTCCTGTCTGACGGGCATCGTCCCGTTGTTCCCCCCTGTTCTATGTCTAGCCTCCATGCAAAAACAAGCATCCGATTTCTCTCAGAGGGGATCCACTTCGTTCTGTAGCATGCATTGATAGGCTAAGAAATGTTTCTAGACGTTCTTAGACCCCTGTATCTGTGTGCGTACGGGTAATCCAAGTCTGCCCGATTGGGAGGGGCCCGTAACTGGGCTCTGGGCTCTGAGCTCTGAGCTCTGGGCACATGGCATCATATGATTTTCTAATCGTATCTGTCGCTGAGTCCCGTAGCCTAGAATTTGCTATTTGCTGGCTAAAACTGCGGCTGCTAACCAAGTGAGTGGTTAGTTCGTAGGCGAAGAGCCGCCCTACCGTAGCGTTGACAGGCACATTACATCACCATATCACAGTCACTGCAGTCACTGTAGCTAATAAAACCATCAATCAATCAATCAATCAATCAATTATTCAATCAGTATGTAGGTATCATCTCATGCTCATAGTCCACTAAAACTTCCCTATCTTCCGACTCGCGATTTCAGCCGCTCAAATTCAATCGGAAGCGAGCGAGAAAATATCGTGACTTGAAGAATTAACGGTCCAAATAATAATACTGGGTGGGCTCTTGAGGCTGGCTTATGCCCGTGGTGTTTCCCTGACAGGTCCGATTGGCACTGGGCTCATTCTTGCCTGTGGTCTTATTTTCTGGGCAATTCGAAATCGGATCAGATCAGGATCAGATTCAACCCATAATTAGCAAGGGTCTGTTATTGGGCCTGTAGATAGTAGTCTAGGCAGTTTAGTGGTGTCTGAGTGTACACCCAATCTATTGAAGCGTGCACACCTTGTATCCAAGCTTCAATTGCTGTCGATGCAGTATCAAGTCACAGCTCAGGTACTGTCTGTCGTCGACGTATAAACACCTCCTTCCCCCTCCCTCTACAACCTCCTCTTTTCCTTCCTCATCATTCCATCGATCAATCCAATCAAACAATCAACTTCATTCCTCTCTTGGTTGTCTTGGTTACTTCTTAACCTAGACATTTTCCTCTACAAATAACCTCCTCTTTTCTTTTACCCCTCCATTCACCTACAAATCCTACAATACTTCAACTACCGATTCAACCGCAAACATGAGCAACAGCAACCTCCAAAAGCCTATCGACGTGGCTGAGTACCTCTTCAAGCGACTTTACGAAGTCGGCGTCCGATCCGTTCACGGTGTTCCCGGTGACTACAACCTTGTCGCCCTCGACTATCTTCCCCAATGCAACCTCAACTGGGTCGGCAGTGTTAACGAGCTCAACGCCGGTAAGTCCATCATGACTATATCTATATAGCTTCACATTTACTGACAACCACCTTCCAGCCTACGCTGCCGATGGATATGCCCGTGTTACTAAGATGGCCGCTCTCATCACCACCTTCGGTGTTGGTGAGCTCTCCGCAATCAACGGTGTTGCTGGATCTTACTCTGAGCACATCCCCGTTGTCCACATTGTTGGATGCCCTTCCACTATCTCTCAGCGCGACCAGATGCTTCTTCACCACACTCTTGGTAACGGCGACTTCGATGTCTTTGCCAACATGAGCTCTCAAATCTCCTGCAATGTCGCCAAGCTCAACAAGCCCTCTGAGATTGCCGAGCAGATCGACACTGCCCTCCGCACTTGCTGGCTCCGCTCTCGCCCCGTTTACATCATGGTCCCTACCGATATGGTCCAGGAGAAGGTTGAGGGTGCCCGCCTCGACACCCCTATCGACCTGTCTGAGCCCAAGAACGACCCCGGTAACGAGGACTTCGTTGTTGAGGAGATCCTCAAGGCCATGTACGCTGCCAAGCGCCCTGTCATCCTCGTCGACTCTTGCGCCATCCGCCACCGCGTTGTCGAGGAGGTTCACCAGCTCGTTGACAAGCTCGACCTTCCCGTCTTTGTAACCCCCATGGGTAAGGGTGCTGTGAACGAGGACCACCCCAACTACGGTGGTGTCTTTGCTGGTGACGGCTCTCACCCTGCCCGTGCCCAGACCATCGTCGAGGAGTCTGATCTCCTTCTCACCATTGGTGCTCTCAAGAGTGATTTCAACACCACCGGTTTCTCCTACCGAACATCTCAGATCAACTCCGTTGATTTCCACAGCACTCACTGCAAGGTCCGATACTCCACATACCCCAACATTGCCATGCGCGGTGTCCTCCGCAAGATCATCGCCAAGGTCGACCCCAAGTCCATGCCCGCTCCCTCCATCCCTGAGGTCAGGAACGAGCTTGAGAAGAACACCGACTCCTCCGATGTTATCACACAGGCCTGGCTCTGGCCCCGCGTTGGCGAATACCTCATCCCCAACGACATCATCGTCACTGAGACTGGTACCGCTAACTTCGGTATCTGGGACACCAAGTTCCCCCGCAACGTCACTGCTCTCAGCCAGGTTCTCTGGGGCAGCATCGGCTGGTCCGTTGGTGCTTGCCAGGGTGCTGCTCTCGCTGCTAGGGATGCTGGCAAGGAAGGCCGAACAATCCTCTTTGTTGGTGATGGATCTTTCCAATTGACCGCTCAGGAACTGAGCACCATGATCCGACACAAGCTCAAGCCCACAATGTAAGTTCTCAACCCAACTCAACCCACTAGACTCATACTGACTATCTTCCCAGTTTCGTCATCTGCAACGACGGTTTCACCATTGAGCGATTCATCCACGGTATGGATGCTGTCTATAACGACATCAACAACTGGAAGTTCAAGGATCTTGTCAGCGTCTTCGGTGGTGAGAAGACCTGCAAGACCTTCCAGATCAAGACCAAGTCTGAGCTCAACGCTCTCATGACTGACAAGGAGTTCAACGCTGCTGATTGCTTGCAATTTGTCGAGCTCTACATGCCCAGGGAAGACGCTCCTCGCGCCCTGATCATGACTGCCGAGGCCAGCGCTAGGAACAACGCCAAGAAGAACTAGACGGTTACTGAACTGAAATTTTCGATAGACGGGGTTTTTGTACAAGGTTCCTGGTGAACAGCTTTTCAGGTCGGGTCCCTGTTTGGCTAATAATAATGATTTAAGTGGTTTATACTATAGACTGGTGGACGATGGATGGTTTATGTTTTATGTACCTCAAATTGAAAAGCGATTTTCTCATAACATTTTGTTTCGTGACTTGATTGGTGATTTTGGAGCTATCTTTGGGTTCTAAATTACAATTTGGCGATTGGAGATGTATCGTTTCTGGTAAAGATGTAGTCAACATGAAATGTAACTTAGAGGCTTAAATCGATCAGGTTGGCCAGCGTAGATGTATGTGTCTACGGCGCTGCCCCGACCAACTTTATTCGAACAAAGACCTCATAGTAGAGCATATTATCAAATAGAGCTTGTAATTGTTTATTTAGTAGATGTCTGTCTTGTTCAAAAAGCCGAATCTTCTTTCAATCGTCAACTATAAAAAGCACCATTCCAACCAACACACGTGATTCGCCTGCGACAAAATTCTCCACGCGTAACGACCTAGCTCCAGGTACTCAAGTCAACATTACGACTCCGTCTTGCATTTTCATCTTGTAACAAGCCAAATAACGCGAACAACAATACATTCGCAGTCTTATTGTATTATAAAAATTGGGCACAAGCTTATCATTATGAGTGACGGTAAGAGAAAGCAGGGCCCCGGTGGGAACGGCCCAGCCTCAAAGAAAAGCAAGGTAAGCACAAAACTTGAGCCATTGTAGACGAGAAACTTCTCAATTGGCCTCATGAGGTCTTTTATGGCTTCTTTGAACGACTTGAGCTGACATTTCGACAAAGGGAGGCAGTGCTGGCAAATGGCAGACAACACACCAGAAAGCCAAGCAAAGTGAGCAGATGGAGCTGGGAAGAACTCTGGAGGTCAACGATGCCGGAATCTGGGTAACCTACGCGAGAGGAATGAAGGGAAAGGCCATAAGGGAATTCAAGTCCCTCTGTGACGAGGTATGCCATTCATCACGAGACATGTTCAGGTCTATGGCAAGAATAAACTAACTTTGTTTTAGTACGGCGAGTCACTGTTCGGAGTGAAGCCCCCGAAGGAAGACGGAGAGGACGAGGATGGTGATTCTGGAGATATCGAAGCTTCCATTGAGAAGGAACTGGCCAGTCTGCAGCAGCCAAAGCCCAAGACGAAGCAGACCTTCACGCCCATTGGAACTGGTCTCGATTGTGTCTTCTTCATGAAGACGGTCAAGCCTGTTGAGCCTCTCACTTTTGTTGCCAAGGTTTCCCAGGATGCCAAGGACTGCCCGGACCCGATGCAGCGCAAGACCAAGTACATCAACCGCTTGACACCCATCTTTGACACAGACAAGGCAACCGACAAGGGTATTGAGCGTGTAGCTCGGACTGTGATGGGACCACACTTTGAGCTCAAGAGTGAGTCGGGAGAAGACGCTGCCGCAGAGGAAGTTCCTTCGAAGGAAGAGGGCGAGGGATCTGCGCCCTGCACGGTAAGTGAAAAATTTGATTTGCAGGTGGGTTGCTGTTTAAAATCTGACCATATTCGTTTCAGTACGCCATCAGGTATAACATCCGTAATCACACCACCTTCAAGTCGAGCGAGGTCATCAAGAAGATTGCGGACCTGGTCAAGCCCAAGCACAAGGTCAACCTGACGAATCCCGATAAGGTGGTATTGGTTGAGATTTTCCAGGTAAGCAGCCCCTCCCCTTTCTCGCGTATTGGACCTATCGCGGGCGTCATGTAGCTAACTAGCGTTAAGACGTTCTGTGGAGTCTCGGTTGTAGATGGCAAGGAGAGCGAGGAGCTGAAGCGTTACAACCTCAACGAGCTGTACAAGGTGGCTCTAGAGGAGAAGAAGAGCGAGCCCGCAGCCGAGGGAGCTGCGGAATCGAAGTCGACGTAAGCCTTGAGCCACTCGCGTACGGAGGCGGGTTCCTTTATGTCGTTTCAGGGACAACATTGGGCACTCCAGACAAGGCGAGAGCTTGGCATTGTGGCTACCCAGCAAATACCGATTGGGTCTTTTTCGAGAAGGATCAGTTGAGTTTCAACATGAGGCCGGCATCAGACTGCCCTCGGCCGTGTAGGGTGTCATGGTTACCCGCCGAGATGGGATTTCAATCTTCATACTGGTGGCTATACATCCACATAGTAGTTATTATGGGGGTTCTGTAACAACTCTGTATGGAACCATGTAACCCTCAAGTTGCAGGGTTCTACGGTCTCCAAGGAGACGGAAAGGTTGCACAAGGTCACGGAGAATGAGAATCGAGGCCGGGTGATTATCTGCATGAAGGAGCATATATCGGTGAAATAGATCAGCAGGCTCTTGCAGAGTCGTTCTGAAGGGTGGAAAAAGAATGCAATTTCACGTTTCATCATCTCTTAGTCGACCGTGATGACAAACGTCGTTTATGGCGGCGTATTCTCCCATTGCTCTGGTGGTGCCTCAGGGCTGGGATCGAGATATAGTTTTGGCGCTCGACTCAGGACAAGGGCAATCTAAACTTTGGGTAGTAAACGTCTTTGTTGCACAGGTGATGTGGAACGTGCTGTAAGGCTGGAATAGCGGTGCGAGACCGAGTTTGTTTAGGTGAGGGATGGGTCTGGTGCTTTGACAAAGGAAGACAAGTGCGAAGTGGTTTTGGTCATGGTTTGCATGCATGCATGCATGCGTGCGTGTATATACGTATATACGTATATACGCACACCGATAGAGCACGGGGAAGAGGTATTGGGGCCCTCGTATGTTACCAGCAGAGAGAGTCATGATGGTTTCGGACCCGAAGTTACGGGCTAAGGAATCTGTCCTTCTACTCGGTCACATCACGAGTGGCAACTAAGCCGGGAGTGGCTGAGGATAGTTGGGTCTTGGAACTTTAGCGTTTGAGAAAAAGAAACCATGACAGCGAAACATATAGTCAGTCAAGATTCCATCAATTGGAGCCTAGACAGGGGCTGTTTGGGTTAGAGCTTTGGTGGAATGCGACCCAAGCAGCCAAGGCAGGCTTCGCTTAAAGTGACCAATGATAAATTTCCCGACTCGCTTCTGGATGTACGCCAGTGGCATCCAAGGATCGTTATTTAGAGCCTGACATTCCGCAGGTTGAAGTTTAGAATTCTTTAATACGACGTATGGAATTTTGGGAAGTAGAATTGTGAAGGGTTGTCGAATGGATATCGCCAGACTTAGCATTCTTCATATCTAGAATAGGGCATACAGCACAGTATTACACAATATACAGACTCCATGATTAGCTATAGGTAGTCCCAGCACTGTGGTCCCTTTATTGCAGTGATATTAAAGCTCGGGCCTTATTGGCTGTGCGGTGCGGTACTCGTTCCGAACCGCATCGCGTTGATCTTGCTGCGAGGCTAACGAGCGATGCGATGCGATGCGATGCGATATCTAGGTAGTTAATGCTAATGCTGATTTCTACCACCTAAACTTAACTTACAGGGTCCTTTTGCGATGCAAATTTGATCACGGTTGCGTTGCATTCGGCTCAACCTTGGAAATGTGTCAGCCAACGTTTCCATACTTCCACTCCTGCTTCTTCTGATTCTTCTTCTTCTTCTGCTTCTTCTTCTAGTCTACCTGCTCTATTCCGTCCAGTTCTTCTTCGTGTCAAGGGAGAGGGGGTGAGAAAAAAAAAGAGGCTTGGGACTAATAAAGCTGCGGGCGTTTGTCTACTCGGTAACAAGACAATCTCCCTTGTATCTACCCTTCTATGAACCTTCGCTTACTGCTTGGTTTCGGTTCATTCCGCTTCGCTTTGCTTTGCTTC
>ONZP01000210.1:0-41810 GCA_900312805.1 Fusarium torulosum
GTGGGACCCCCCCCCCCCCCCCTCTCTTTTCAACCAGATCAATTACTTTGTCTTGGCTTCCTCCTGCTTCAGTCTCTCAATCAGCTTTCCCTGCAGGAATGGACTGAGTCCCAAGCTGAACAATCCAATCCGTTAGCGATAGAACATCATCATAACCAAACCTCCAAACTTACATTCCCTCATTGGTGAGAATACGATATGTTCCACTGGGCTGAACCTTGCCAATGATTGTGCCTCTATCGTCGACTTCGACACTTCCAAGGATATCCTCTGGCCACGCTATCCGCCCAAAGTCGGGAGGATTTCTGCGGTCGCTGAGATGCACGTATCCTCCTCTTCCGCCGCCTCCGGCTCCTCCCTGGGCACTTGCACCGCCGTCTCCTCCAGTGCCTCCACCAGCTCCCTGGTTGCGGTTTCGAGCTTTGATGGGGCGTTTTTGAGAAAACAAAACCCCCCCCGAGCCGAGATTGAATCCTCCTGGACTTGCGAATGCACGAGCTTGGTTTACGAGGTCCTCATCCTCATGGCCGTACTCCATCACCACCTCGTTGAGAATCTTGACAAAGTTCTTGTTCTCATTAAAGGACTGGGGTGTAGGAGGGATTTCGCTGGTAGTTCCAATTACCAGACGCTCATTTGGCGGTTCCTTCTCAAGGTAACTTAAATAATTCGTAAAGGGAGATTTGGTGCTTTTCACAACTTTCTTAGAATGGTCAGCAATCCTAGTCTATCAAAAAGTAGGATGTGGTAATAATTCGTATATACTGACAATCTTTGGGTTGCTTGAAAGACTGGAAATTGCCCTGAAAGTTACAGTCCTCTGACGACTGACAAAACGAAATGTTGTACCCAGCATTGTGTCGTTAATTCGAAATCCAAGACAATTCTGGTGGTATATCTTCAGTTCGTCACCATCAAAGCTTCGATCATGGATGAGGTCACTGGTAGGTCAAACGCAGAATATGCTCTTACAGGGTGTATGCAACAATGCAAGATCAATTAAACGCGTCGACGCGGTCCGCGCGACCCCTTCATTGGACCCCCAGACAAATTAATGGGAAACTCGAGTATAATTGTCACGACAACGTCAAGTTACAAAATCACTATACCAAATTTGACCTTTTCAACTCTATAATGTCAAATTGAGAAACCGGAAGCATCATGGATAAAACACCGGCTCCCATATTTCGAAAACGCGGGGCTGTCCCTCCGTCTTCTGCGATACCCTCCTCTTCTCCTGCCTTCGGCACGCCTGTCCATCCTCTCAAGCCTTTCGCTGTCAATGCGGCCAAGGCTGCTATACTACCCATAATCCTTCCTCCGCCGACACTTCGGCCGCTCGCATTTCGCACATTTACAAAGAAGCATTCACTAACACTGACATCTTCCGCTCTGCAAGAACTTGCTGCTTTCATCGGAAGGCATTGCGGCTCAGGATGGCGTGAAGAGGGTTTGGCGGAGCGGGTGCTTGAGGAGGTTGCGCGAAGCTGGAAGAATCGAAATGGAGGTGTTATTGTCGAAGGTGCGAGCAAAGAGCTTCAAGAGATTCTCAAAACCCTCGAGGGCAACATGAGCGGTGGCAGAATTACTGGCCCAACCAGAGGACTCCCCCGTGGAGACAGCATGCTCGATCTTAAAGATAACGATACCTTACACACCCGATTAGGATTAAGACCAGCAGAAATCACAAGGGAGGATAGCAACACAAGTTTCGGAATATCAGGACTTGGGGTGAACGAAGAGCAAGAAGAGACGGAGACAAACGACCCTCGCGCATGGCTCAAGGTCATAGATGCTTATGAGCAGCCAAGATTCATATACAATGTTGCTAAGAAACACTTTGAAAAGTCAGTGTCCCTAGATTGTCCATTCAGCGCCAACTAACATTCCATAGGGATGGGTCAACGCCTTCGTTACTGCCATCGGCATCGCACAAAACCACTGTCTTCCGTAACCGCTACAACGTCATTCACCAACGTCTTCTTCGCAACGAATCCTTCCAGTCCTCGGCCGTCTCCTCCTCTCGAAAACGCACCCTCGAACGTTCTCTATCAAGTCAGCAGTCACTTAAACTTACACCAATTGCCAACCTTCTCGGTCGTCATGGCAGCAGCCACATGTTGCTCGGTCTCCTGGTTGTGCTTCCTACCGGCGACCTTGCAATTAGCGACTTGTCCGGTACCATTGCCCTGGACCTCTCCCAGGCTGTTGCTATTCCCGACGATTCGGCATGGTTCTGCCCCGGCATGATTGTGCTTGTGGATGGTGTCTACGAAGAGGAAGATGAATCGGTAGGCAAGGGTCTCAGCGGCAGCAGTGGTGTTGGAGGTACACTGGGCGGTCGTTTTCAGGGTTTCTTCATTGGCCAACCCCCGTGTGAGCGGCGCAAAGCGACGTTGGGCATCAGTGGACCCGATGGTGGCCAGGAGCAAACTATAGGAGGTGGCTTTGGCTGGATCGATTTCCTAGGTGTTGGCAGCGAGCGTGCCCTTGGCACCAAGATGCGCAGGCTCGAGAACCGTCTCCTCCGGACCCGAGCAGAAGAAGACGATACACCATCTCGAGGACGTGTGGTCATCATAGGCGAGTTGAACCTCGACCAGCCGCGTACTCTTCAAGCCTTGCGCAAGATTCTTTCCACATATGCTTCTAAACCGGAGGGCTCAACACCACTGACATTTGTGTTGATGGGTAGTTTCACTCAACATGCTGTCCTCGCGCGTGGAGGCAGTGGTGGTAGTATCGAATACAAGGAATACTTTGACGCCTTGGCTTCAGCCCTGGGCGACTTCCCAACCCTTCTTCAGTCGTCCACCTTTGTCTTTGTGCCCGGGGACAACGATGGATGGGTGTCTTCGTTCACAGCTGGCGCCTCTGTGCCCTTGCCACGAAAGCAAGTACCAGACATGTTCACATCAAGAATCCGACGTGCGTTTGCAACAGCCAATGCTGAAACGGGAGGAAAGTCTGACGGCAAAGCTGTTTGGACATCAAATCCAAGCCGAATCAGTCTGTTCGGCCCCAACCACGAGCTTGTACTTTTCAGAGACGATGTATCCGCTCGCCTGCGTCGAGCCTCCGTCCGTCTAAAACCAAAGACCAACGGCCCCAATGCAGAAGAATCACAAGATTCAAGCAATAACCCCCCTGAAGATGTTCAAGCTATGGATATCGACGCTGCTCATCATGATGCTCCTACCACCACTGCTGCAGGCTCGCCCGTCAATCCTCTCATTCCGCATGACACCCATGCCGCTCAGAAGCTGGTGAAAACTATCCTCGACCAAGGCTACCTCGCTCCATTCCGCCAGTCCATTCGTCCAGTGCACTGGGACTATTCCTCATCACTGCACATATACCCTCTACCCACGGCCATGGTACTTCTCGACACAACAACACCGCCGTTCTGTATCACGTATGAAGGGTGCCATGTCATGAACCCAGGCAGTGTGCTTGTACCAGGACGCAAGGGCGTTGCTCGGTGGGTTGAGTATGAAGTTGGTCGCTTGGGCAGGTTACGGGAGTGCACTGTTTAGGATGTAATCTCAATGTATATAATTTATGGCTGTTATCCAAGGAAAAGGGGGCGTCAGGAAATAGGGATCATGCTGGTTAATGACAGATATGAGATAGATAGTTCAAACCATGAATGACATTCGATAATCTCTACATATCAATAATTTCTACACAGCTTCTTTGATCATAAAACTCAATTGTACCATTTCTCAATACATGCGAAACCCGTACCGAAAACGCGCCGAATCCATCCTCCTGGAAAGACATGAAAGTCTAGTATCATAGCTAGGTATACAAAATGACCGATTACACGTGGGGAAATAAGCACTCTTTATTTACTGTAGCAGTAAAGATTCCTCGTGCAGAACTCCATACAAACCCTCAATCTCTGCTCTGACCTTGTTTAACTCAGCTGCCACCTGAAGAGTCACAAGTGTGTATGCGTACAACAACGCGTAGTCGCTCTCCTCGACAGTGAGAGGGGACTCATCGCCCAACAGATCCGCGTTCATATGTTCCTTGCGGAATTGGTAGATTTTGCCCAAGAGGCGGTCCTTATTGTTCTCGACAGTAGGAATAGCGTCGGTCAGAGGATACTCCAGCATGAGACACGATGCAATGACCTGGAAGACATGGCAAATACGCTGACAAAGAAGGGCTCTCTCTGCACTTGTATACTCTAACAATGCTCGTTCGCCCTCGGTTAAAGAGTTTCGCTTTGATGTAATGAGACGCATGGCGTAAAAGCCATTGAGCATGTTTTTAGTGGATCGCATAATGCGTCCATAAGCTGCGTCTGGGAAGGGACCCCGAAGCTCAAATTCAGACTTTGCAGCAGTGCGAAGAGCTGCAAGCTTGAAAGCTACCACAGAATTAGCAACCATGTGAGGAACGCAAAGGTGAGCACTTACCATATCGCTGAAGAGCTGCTTGTTCACCCTCGCGCATGTAGTCGAGTGTGTTATGTGTGCTATCCTTAAAAAGCGATACTGTGAGCGGACCACGCTTCCATATGAGACCCATCTGGAGATACAGGACAGAAAGTCCTTCACGGAACTTCTTCCTGCCTGAGATGGGCCATAACACTCGACAAACAACAATACCCCATATGATGCCCAGAGTGACCGCTACCACTCGATGCCACACAATGTCAAAAATCAGGGGGTTGGAGCCTCCTTCATCGTCATCGTCGTCGTCGACATTCTGCGAGATACTGTAGGCGTATAGGGTGCTCACATTGTATGCAAGCAGAGCAATTCGGCCGAGGGGTGCCTTTTTGATGACCAAAATCACATAGAAATTGAACAAAGCCACAACGGCACCCAAGAACACTAAGGCGATGCCATCCCCTTGACTGACTGTCCAACACACTATCGCAAAGGTTGCACCTATGAGGGTACCTTTAAATCGGGCAGTGCCAGTAGTATTTGCCGATCCTGTTGTCATGGCAGCGACGATCATGAATGAGAGGAGACCCCATTCACCTCTCCATTTCTGGTAAATAGGTCTTGTTGCTGGTATAAAAGCAAGCATCGCCCAAAGTAGAGCACCAATGCCGACCTTGATACCGAAGAGAATGTCCTCCCGGACAATGAAGCGAGAAATCTTGAGCATCTTCTGGGCAATTCTCCTCTTGAGTCTACTAGCCTGGGGAGCAGCATCCCAGTTGAAGGTGTCTCGCCGTGCTACCATTGTGTCTGGGATACCTTTCGGCATTTGTGATTTTCGAAGTCTGGGGACAGGTGGCTTCTGGATCAAGCTCTCGCGCTCCGGATCCTCGACTACGTTCTTGTTTGAAGAACCAGTCCGTTTGAAATACCTCCAGAATTTAAGCCAGCCCCAAGAACAAGACGCAGTTTCGGTAGTGTACTTGATGTCTTCTAATACGTCCAAATAGGCATCAGTCTCTTCAGCAACGGCTTGCAAACTGAAGGAGAAGTGTCCACAAGCAGCAGCAACCTCCTCAATATCAGCTTGGATCTTCTCAGAACGAGTTCGCCCAATCTCAATTGAACGATAAAGTTCTTGCAAAGATCCTGATCTGGCATTGTTGTAAAGATTGAGGGCATCACGGAGGCTCTCTCTCAGCTGTTCATTGACAGCGATATCTTTATTCGGGTCTTCACCAAAGGCGGGCTCACGCAAAATCTCCGATAAGGTATGAGCCAGCGACTTGATCGAGGGGCCAAGCATGCTGATAAAAAGTGCAAAAATATCTGAGGGTTCTTGAAAAGCAGGAGCTGTGTTCAGAGCGGGCTCGGATCTGTTTCTCATCGCTTGCCGTTCTTCTTCACTCTCTCCGGACTCATCAATATCAGACAGTCTATGTCCATCGCCCTCCATGAATGCAGTAATTGCGCGCGTCAAAGTGGGTGAAAGCCCGGCGGCTCTTGGTGAAGGAAAAGAGTCTTCCAGATTTGGTACCTCTCTGAGGAGGGTAAACTGGTTTTCAAGGGCACTTCGCAGTCCCCCTATAGCCTGAGAGAGTGTTTCGACTGATCTTGATAGACGTCTGTCAAGTGGATAGAATGATTCCCGACCTAGGAAGTAGTACTCAAATTTTGCTTCGCGGAGAGTTGAGTTCATCGTCGCATACGAACTGTTGTAACGAGCAGAAACCCGGCCATACTCATTTGTCCAGAACTCATCTTCGGTGCCACTTAGGAAACCTTTTGTGATAGACGATAGTTTGTCGCCCAAAGAGCTGGTAGCGGTCATGATAGACCTTCGAAGGACCTGCCTTGCCGAGATCCTCCAAACTAATACATTGACGGCAAAAGTGCAAGTGATACCAACAAGAAGCAGTTTCAAGACCTGAACGATCTTGTCATCATCGAAATATCCTCCTTGGACACCCTCTTCTTTTGTAATTACGGAAATGATTGCAATCGAGGCCAGGGTGGAACCGACATTAACGAGGGGACTGTTGAGTCTTTGCTTGACCCATCCCACGAAGCCCAGCCCTCCACCGATGCAAATGATGAGAATGAGAATGTGGGCAGCAGCAGCCAGGCCGAACTGGGTTTTCAAGGCGATAGCAATTCCCATTGACAGTAGCGATATGACTTCGGCGTAGAACACAGCAACGACTGCGATCACAGTCGCCTCGAGCATGGAACCGACAGTTCTTGCTGGGTGGAAGTAGACAGTAATTGTAGCTGAGACATGTTTTCCGTCTCTATTACCGAGAAAAGCAGTCAAAGGTGGAAAAAAGGTGCCCATACTTCCAAGTACATAGGCGAGCGTACATTTGAGAACCCCGTGGCCCTCTTCTGTATGCAGCCATAGCCATACTACAACGAAAGCAGTTCTGATATTATGTACGATAATTCGTAGGCGGTCAGAGATCGACTCGGCGTCCTCGAAGGATTGATATGTTGGTTTGTTTTCATCATCGCTAGCTGGCAACGCGCTCGTCCCGGTGCGCAGGGAAAACTCTTGTCTCGATCGTTCGCCAGTCCTGGGGATAATGAAGGTTCCATTCTTCAGTTTCTGGTAGATACATTAGATCTTTGCCCACGAGCTATAGCCATTGTATACGGTTGTAGATGGGACGACATGCATACCGTTCTTTGAGAATGGCGCTGTTTAGGCGGCCACGCCAAGTTGGAAGAGCTTGTAGCGGAGCTCATGGTTGCTTGGTCTGAGTTGGTGGGTAATACTCGTCTTTGGAGTATTGAAATGGTGATCCGGCGCGCCTCATTCTCGTATGTCTTAAAGTTCCATACCGGAGAGGCAATCACGACGGGTTTGGTGGGAGTATTTAGGTGAGAAGTTCTCTATGAGGCAGAACTAGAAGAGAGAAGCGGACTAGCGTTCGTTTGGGTTTGATGTGTGAAGCAAAATATCCTGGAACATGGATTAGGATTAGGAACAGGATTAGGCGGAAGGGGAAGCAATGAATTGTATGGAAACAATTTACTATGGTACATTGGCAGGGGTAAGGATGACGCTGAGCATGCACCCCAGCTCAGGTGGAACTTCTGTCACTTAAACCCACTGTACAGCCATAACATTAGGTAGCTTTCTGATCTGTTGGTGATTGGTCCAGCTTGCACCATCTAGGGTAAGTTTTAGTTGGTGTTAGATGCACCTCGACGGTTGCGCCCGCCGCCTGTTAAGTTGTTGGCTTCTAACGCGTTTAGTTGGGCTGAATATGAGATCTTGAGAGCTCCAGCGATCAACCCTTTTGGCCCAGCCGTTCTAGCTCGTGGCTAGTCACAAGATCAACCGGAACAAACGATTGGCTGACTGAACACAGCGCAGTGAGCATGCTCGTCTCGTCATTGTGCGGTGTGAATCTCTTGGGAGAATGGAAGGCAAGTAATAAACTTGGTTGATGGCACATTCTGGCAGTCTAGTTCGACCTCTTTGTAGTCGAGCTGGGCAAGATGTATAGTTTGCTTGGTATAACCCACCTCGCAACCTCGTGGTGAAATTTCTTAGATCTTTTGTTTTTTGTTTTTAGGAAATGGATGGTTGAACTTCCGTTGCGTGAATTGACTTTAGTCTTGGTGTAAGTCGGGCAGTTCCTATCTTAGTACTAAGGTAGTGAGTGGGTGCAGCCACTTGTGAGCGAGGTATTGTCTCCTATCATTGAGTTTAGCAGCTCCTAACAAACCCACTTTGAATAATCTCGCTATTATATCCATCCGGATGCTCTTCCTTTATTTGACCCCGAAATTCAAGACCAGGAAGAATCCCTATACATTAGGAATCAATAGCGTTTTTGATACACACACATTCAATCATGGACCTTCCTAAGCTGTACTCACAAGAGGCACCCGTTCGCTTTCCAGTCTGTTGCCTCAGCATCTCAAACAAATTGCTTCAGATTTTAACAGACGTCTTTTCCAATACTGCTCTCTCAGGCTCAGACGAAACGCCAACTGTACTCTCTATTGGAAGTGGATCCGGTATACTCGAAGCTCTTTTGCTTGCCCACTCGCAATCGCGATCCCTACTCAACATAGAAGGCGTGGAAGTTCAGCAGTTGGGCGGGAAAGCCCCAGTCAACAGATATCTTCCTGAGCAGGCTATATACACCGTCCGCGGCACCTGGGATGTCATTTCGAGACTGCAGGATCCGGATGTGACAGCCCTGATGTTTGTCTATCCACGTCAGCCTGGTTTGATCTCTGAGTACATAAAAGCCATCACTGAGCAGGATCTGAAAGTCCAAGTTATTGTGTGGCTGGGGCCAATGGCTGACTGGGAGGTTTTTGAGCCCTGCTTCAGTACCAGAAATGGGACCGAGCAGTTTGTTGTTAGCGAGAGGAGGCAAGGAACGGAAGCTGGTCTTGATGAGTATGAGTTGATGGCAGTAGTGAGGAGGACAGTTCATGGCCAAGGTCAAACACCTCCATGAGTATGCGCGGAGAAGTGACGATGTTTTCTCTCATCGTGATATAGATAAAAATAGCCACTCCAGGTAATATATAACCGAGTATAAGTGCAGCGTCGATTCTCATTCAAGTAACGGGGCTATTCGATCCGATCCTGGAACCGCATTTGTTGAGTCACATCAGTCGCGTTGCAATAGATCGTAGGTAGCTAATTACTTTTAGCCCCCGGATTCTCGCTGTCTCCACCCCCAACTCCAATTCAAAGTAAGGGCGTCATCTCTGGTTCAAAGCACTCATTTCTCCCTATCAACTGCTTCTCTTCTCACGAACTATTAAAACAAGACGGTAAAACTGCACTGACAGATTCCGCATAAATTGGCTTCTCGAAAACTATCAGAACTTGTACACCTCCTGTCTGATTAAGCTCGTCTCGTCTCTCATCCACACCCCTAAATCTCAGCCCTATGCTACGCCGTGTCGTTTCCATCATGACATCGTTATCTCCAAAGCGATTCATACCACTGAAGAAGGGAAACCATGACCTTCCTACCGGCACTCCCACTCTTCGGGGTGTAGTTTTTGATATGGATGGCACACTTTGGTAAGATCTGCAATCCCCTTGTCTCTGTTTATCTTGTTCCTGGCTTGAATATCTACCCTACACACAAAGATGGAAGCGATACCTGACTTCCTTCACTCATGATCGATATTTTACCGGGAGAGGCAATATTGCCATGCTTTTCAATCATCATTGATTCACATAAACCTTTAGTTTACTTCTGCTTGAGTGACAAGTTGTTGGATTGAACCACTTGCTAATACGACTTACAGTGAGCCACAAACGTACATGTTTAAGGAAATGAAAGATGCCCTGGGAATTTCAAAGACAACAGACATCCTTGAGCATGTCGATACCCTCCCAAAGAAAGAGCAACTAGAAGCTCTCGAGAAGATCCGCAACGTCGAGCGCAAAGCCATGACGGCCCAGACGCCCCAGCCAGGCCTCATGACTCTTATGACCTATCTTGATGCCAAGGCCATTCCTAAAGCCATATGTACTCGCAACTTCGACGTCCCCGTCCAGAACCTTATAGAGAAATTTCTCGAGGGCTCCCGTTTCCACCCCATTGTCACGCGGGATTTTCACCCTCCTAAGCCCGACCCGGCAGGTATTCTGCACATTGCCAAGGACTGGGGCCTGCAGGATGAGTCTGGTAAAGGAGATGCTAGTGGGCTCATTATGGTAGGGGACTCAATTGACGACATGACGGCGGGCAGAAAGGCGGGCGCAGCTACTGTGCTGCTTGTGAATGATGTGAACCGGGCGCTGGCGAAGCATGCGCATACTGACTTGGTCATCAATACGTTAGATGAGCTTGTTGATGTCCTCGAGCATGGTTTCGTTGGTAGAGAAGTTAGTTCAGAGTAGAGCATTTTCAAGCCCAATTTATTCTACAACGTTCCTCATCGCCAGTTAAGCAATTATCAAGATGGCTACTCAAACACGGATTTGTTTCATTTAAGTTTCCTACGTGAGCCCAGTTTCTGCACATGACCTTCTCCTACACTGCTAAATACAGGAGATTAACCCGGAGGAATCGAGATCGATAGAGGCCGTCGTCTCCTCAAATAAAGTAGAACACATCTAGCTAGGGTTTTAAGATGAGATATGTAGCGATTCAAGTATAGTGATCTGTCCAGAGACCACATTAAGGTTTCAAAACAGTGCGCCGAGGTATGCTAAATGACTTTCAGGGTTGGGCCGCTGCTCCAATATGTTCGGGAAGGATACTGTTCAGTGTGGAGCTTTTGGAAACGACTCAGGTGCAGATGCTTTAAGGTAGGCCATAGCTTGGGTTGGGAGGCAATCCAAATGTAGCCTGTCTCCGGTTCTCCCTTCGCAGGTCGTCAGGAGTCTCCTTTCGAGGTGGCGGAGGAGGGAGAGGGCCGCCTGGAGGTGCCGGGCGAACAGGTAAGCTGAACGTGGCAGCATTTGCGCTCACAGGGCCAGCACTGTCGGGATAACCCGAAACCTTGGGGATGGAATTTGTGGTAACATTTCTGGATCCTAGTCCAGGGTGTGCGGAAGCTGGTGTACGAGAAGAGGCGTATCCGTTACGAGGTGGCGATCGACTTTGGCTTGAGCCATATTGATCCCGAGGAGAGATGATACCAGCACCACCGATAGGGATCTCACCAGATGTGGGAGTGTGAGAGCGATCTTCGGGTTGAGCCTGTGTCTGGGACTGAGTCTGGGTGGGCGAATCGCTCGAGCGAAGCAGATCCTGGGTTGAAGGAGAAAGCTGGGGGGCCAAGTGAGACTTTCTGTTGTCACGCTCCATCATGCCAACAGCCCACTCCCTAAGATCGACCGGTGTACGCTTGGCGGCTTGCACGAAGTGGTCGCGGTCCTGTATTTGTTAACAAACTGTAGAAGTAAAGATAGGGGGCATCTCTTACGAAGAGCTCCTGAGGAGTCGGTCGACGCTCAGGCTCCTTGTAAAGACATTTCTGGATCATGTCGTCAAGGATACTGGGGAAAGCATCGCTCTTGGGAAGTTTGGGGGCCGGCTCATGTACAATCTGCTGGAGCAAGTCCAGGATACCAGCTGGTGCACACTCGCCGTCTGATAGCTGCTCGCTGGCCGCAAAGGGGAACTTGCCGATAGCAAGCTCCATAATACTCAGACCAAAACTCCAAACATCTGACTTGACCGTATACTTTTCACCCTGAATTCTTTCAGGCGCCATGTAGGTAGAAGTTCCGACGAAGGTGTCGGCGATAGAGTTGACAAGCTCGCCAGAAACACCAAAATCGCATAGCTTGATTCCACCCCTCGAATTAACCAGGATGTTGGACGGCTTGATATCACGATGCATGATGTGGTGCTTTGTGTAAAGGTATGTCAAGCCTCCTAGAGTCGCCTCCGCAATTTTACCAAGAACATCGACGCGAACCGGGCCAAAGACCCTTGAAACTCGATCGAGGGCGCTGGACCAAGATTAGCTAACGGATCCCTTCGAGGACGCTAGAGTCCGAACTCACCCAACATCCATGTACTCCATACACATAATGACATCGTTATTCGGGGTCAGGAAAGCACCGTAGAATGTCACAATATAGTCGGAGTGGCATCCATGCATAATTTGAAGTTCTCGAACAATTCGCTTCCGTATCTCACGCTTGGCCTCCACATGGATCACCTATTGGGTGGGTTAGTAGAACACCTACGTTCCAGATAGATAGGCATACCTTGCGAGCCATGACAGTCCCCGTTGTAAGGTGCCTGACCTTGCTGACAGTGCCACCGTTACCGGATCCCAGTTCCTTGAGAATCTCAAGATCATCAGGCTTCAAATCCAGCTTGTATTCGATACCGATCTCCAACTGTTCGTCTTTGCCTGCATCTTGGCTCCCGCTATATTCATGGTTGCTTGTTTCGGCAGTTGGTGGGGGGCGAGGGGCAGCTGCTTTAAGAGCAAGACCTTTCACATTCTTACGCTTCATAGAGCGCGGGGCAAAAGGATCAGCCATATTGAAAGGAGGATACAAGCTCGCGCTCAGTTGATAAGATGTAAAAGGGGAAAGCTGAAGAGAATTCGGATGCTGCAAGGCTGAAAGTTGGTCAGGCTTCAGATCAGGTGGGGGTCCTGTTCGTGGAGGACAATCGGCGAAAGCAGAACGACTGCAAGCAGTTGAGATGAATGATATGTGTGCTGAGACGCACAAAGTTATCGATATGATTGATATGGTCGAGCTGGTCGAAAAGGAGTTGGTCGTAGTCTCCAAGCTTGAGTGGATGCAGATTCCGGTGCAAGTGTTACGCTCGGCGTTGAGATGGGTTCGAAGCCGGCGCACGTTATGCTCGGGCCGTAGCGGGAGATCTAGAATCTATCGCGAAGAAGATCCAAGGAAGGACCTTGTAGATGACGGAGAAAGGAGAGAGCCTAAAGAAACCCTTTCGATCAGGTCTGATCGTGGATTTATCAGGAGCGTCTATGCAAGGCGCTGCCCAAGATTACGAATGGGGGATTTGTCCAGGTCTCTTTCACGTCTTCTGGCTGGTTAGGCGCGACAGTGGAGGGCGGGGTCTATCGGGTCTATCCAGCGACAACGTGACGGGAGTGGCTGGAGATGCGCTGGGAGGGAGTTGGAGGCGCAACTAAAGACAAAAGGAAGACGACACTGGGCGGCAAATCAGGAGGGAGAATGAGGGGGCAAAAAAAGACCCTGATAATGCGATTCAGAGTTCTTTACAATAACCGTGGAAAGAACAGGAGTTGCAGTCACTGGCGGATTTTGAAATTATGTACCTGTAAGCTAGTGGGCCACTCATTCGCCATAAGGAGACTATGGGGAGGCAAGCATCCATTAACACGGAGTAATTATACCTACCTACCGTACCTGACGTGAGGCCCAAGCCCAAGTCCAGGAGGTGATGCCCTTGTAGGCTGACGCTGGTAGGTTGGCCTGCTTGTTACTGGACGTACAGTATACCAGGGACTTGAGACACTCCACGCCTCGAGCTCCGTACAGTTATCGAACGAGAAACCATGATAAGATAACGTATCATGTGGTCACAGGTGATAGTTAATCCATCAGTCTATCTGGATGTCGGATTGATACTCAATACGACGTGTCAAGCCCCGTACTCGGCTCTGTTGTACCTACCAACCATCCATCTACTATTTTCACAGCTACAGAGCAGTACCGTGTACCGTATCTTTTGGCGTGACTTGAGTGGGAATTCAGCCAACATGAATATCATTGAATAGGGGGTCACAAATATGCATGGGGCAAGAGTAACAAACAAAGCATGAGAACGGACGATGGATCAGACACCGGGCGATTCAAATCAGTCCAAGTCCACACTTGGACCCAGCACCAATAAGATTGGACTAAAAACCACATCAATAGTTTTGTACAATGAGAAACACAACCTTTCAATACGGCAGAGATGATCGAAGAGGTCGGCGACAGCTACTATGCGTACAGTGCTTACATCCGTCCTTACAGCATGACTCGTTATTAACGAAGTAACTCATGAAGCAAAATCATGAATCTGGAGCCAGAGGAGCCTGAGGTGTGATTATGTAATTGGCGGAACGAGTCGGAATATCATATACCCGCCCCTGCATCCGTGCCAGGCGCGACCAGGCTGCACGTGTAGGTCTGCTATCGCATCGCCAAAAAATCCTAAATATCAAAAGCTTCCGCGGGAAGGCAAATAACATAATTCTTTCTAATTCACCGTCTTCCCCCAATATATTCGCGAGATAGGAGAGTAAAAATACCATCCGAAACCGACTTCACTGCCTCGCACTCACATCGACAACAAACGCCGACAAAGAAAGCTTTGTTGCCTGTGAGGCAGCATCGCGAATCGCCAAGATGAGCAACAGCATGCGCGACTTGATCTCCGGCGAGGCCGAACTCGACGATGAGGAGGAGGATGAGTCATTTGACGAGGGCGATCAACAGCGCAGACGTAAGACTGCGGTGGAAGACTCCAGTGAAGAGGAAGAAGATGACGACGATGAGGAAGAAGCTCGCAAGGTTGGTTGCTGACGAACATTGGACAATTGGAAGGGTTTCAACTCACTGAATTCAGGTCCGCGAAGGCTTTATCGTCGATGAGGATGAAGACGAGGAGGAAGGCGGCGACTCCGATGCGGATGTGCGCCCTATACACAAACGAAAACGAGAACATCGCGACCGCGAGGAAGAGGCGCAACTTGATGAAGATGATCTGGATCTGATTGGCGAACAATTTGGCGAACGACCCAAACCTCAGACACAGGTAAGTTTCCCCTGACGCCGGTTCAGCGGCAGCAGCCTGGCGACGCTTCTGACATCGAATTAGTCCAAATTCAAGCGACTCAAGCGTGGCTACCGCGACGAAGACCGAGGCCCCCAGCGACGTGGCTTAGACGATATCTTCTCGGACGAGGACGAGGACGCAGGCGAGCAGCGATCATACAACAGATCCTACCGTCAAGCAGACGAGTTCGACGATTTTATTGAGGAGGACTTCCCTGAAGACCCCGAAGAGCTGGAACAACAGCGGGAAGATGCCGAGGTTGCTCGACCTCGGGACCGCGTTATTGGAAGTATCACCGATGCCACCAACCTGGACAAGGATACTCTGGATGATATGGAGGCCATCTTTGGTAACGGTGAAGACTACGATTGGGCGCTACAAATGGAGGAGGAAGAGGAAGACCGCGAAAGAGAAGAGCAAACCATTGAGTTGAAGGATGTGTTTGAGCCTTCACAATTGAAGGAAAAGCTCCTGACCGATGAAGACAACGAGATCCGTTTCACCGACGAGCCTGAGCGATTCCAACTCGATCGAAAGACCTTCAAGAGCCTACAGCTTACAGCTGAGCAGTTCAGAGAGGAAGCGCGATGGATTACAAACCAGCTGTGGCCGAAGAAGGGTCTTTCCTCCGAACTCCAGAGCCCATTCGGCAAAGCTGTGGGCAAGGTCCTCGAGTTCTTTATCGTTGACGAAGTTGAGGTGCCCTACGTGTTCCAGCATCGCAAGGATTACTTGCTACATACTCGAAAGACGAGAAACCCGAACCGCGACGACCCCGATGCACCGGAATATGTCATCAGCGCCGACAAGCTCTTGAACCAAGATGATCTTTGGAAAATCCTGGAATTAGACATCAAATTTCGGTCATTTGTGGACAAGAGAAATGCGCTGGAAAAGACCTTTGAAAACCTCAAGGGAATGGAACTCCACGATACGATTGTGGAAGAGATGATTCCGGAGGCAACGACCATGGAAGAACTTCAAGATCTACAAGATTACTTGCATTTCCAGTACGGTCCACAATTGAAGGACCTTGCTGCCATGACTGGCAACCTGTCGTTAACAAAGCGGCCAGGATCAAAATCGAACTTGCTCGAGAGAGTCCGCCAGGGCAAGGCTTATAGCTTTGTACGCGCCTATGGGATTTCAGCTGACCAGCTTGCAAAGAATGCCCTGCGCCAAGGCAAAAAGATCACCCCCGACGACGATGCTCAGTACCCTATGGATCTTGCGGATAGCTTGATTGACGATAATTTCGCCACAGGCGACGCAGTCATTAACGCAGCACGGCAGATGTACTCGGAAGAGCTGTTTGCTAGTCCAAGGATGCGTAAACATTTCCGAAACTCATACTACCAGGCTGCCGAGATCAGCTGTCGACGAACCGAGAAGGGATTGCGCAGAATTGACGACTCTCACCCCTACTACGAAATTAAGTATCTGCAGAACCAAGCCATCCCCGACCTGGTTCACCAGCCGGAACTCTTCTTGAAGATGATGAAAGCTGAGGAGGAAGGTCTCGTTACCATCAAGCTTGACATGCCTGCTCGATACGATTTCCGCAGACAGCTCTACCAGGAGTTCGAGTCTGAGAACTTCAGCGATCGAGCTGAGCAGTGGCGAGAAGAACGCAAGAAGGTACTTGACATTGCTTACCCGAAATTGGAGAAAATCATCGCAAAGAATGTCAAGGAGGTCATTCGAACTTTCTGTCAAGATGAAGTGCTCAAGATGTGCCGTGAAGAGTACGCAAAACGACTTGACCAGGCGCCTTACAAGCCCAAGGGTATGATCCTGGGTACTACGCCACGTGTCTTGGTTCTCTCCAACGGCCTGTCTGATCCCGCCCGCGATCCTATTTGCTGGGCTTGGGTAGAGGAAGATGGACGAGTGATTGAACAAGGCAAGCTTGGAAATCTCGCCCGAGATGAGCGTCAACGAGAGGAATTCGAGGAGATTGTCAAGCGTCGTCGACCTGATGTGATTGGCGTTAGCGGTTGGTCTGCTGAGACAACCAAGTTGGTACGCGACCTGGAGAGTATTGTCAACGAGAAAGGCCTCATGGGCCCCGAGTTCGAGGACCCTGACACCAACGACTACCGAACCGAGCCATTGGAGGTTGTGGTGGTCAACGACGAGGTTGCCCGCTTGTACAAGGATAGCCCTCGTGCCCTTGCTGAGCACCCAAGTCTGAACCCTGTCACCAGGTACTGTGTTGCTCTGGCGCGATATATGCAGAACCCTATGAAGGAGTATGCAGCTCTCGGCAAAGATGTAGCCTCCCTATCGTACCACCCATGCCAAAACCTTCTGCCTCCAGAGAAGCTGGCTAAGTACCTGGATTCAGCCATGGTTGACATGGTCAACCTCTGCGGTGTGGATATTAACGAGGCCATGAACGACTCATACACCGCTAACCTTCTCCCTTATGTGTCCGGTTTGGGACCTCGTAAGGCCACAAGTGTCATCAAGGCCATCAATGCCAATGGCGGGGCTGTGGGCACAAGAGATGAACTCGTCGGCGATCCTGATAGTGGCAAGCTACCAGTCGTTGGGCCTAGGGTTTGGAATAACTGCGCAAGTTTCCTCTTTATTGAATACGAGGCCACGAACCCATCTTCGGATCCGCTAGACAACACGCGAGTACATCCCGAAGACTACGAACTTGGTCGCAAAATGGCTGCTGATGCTCTTGAGCTTGATGAGGAGGATGTCAAGGCCGAGACGGACGAGAACGGACCTGGAGCTATTGTCCGTAAGCTCTTCAAGCAAGATGAGCAGGACAAAGTCAACGAGCTTGTCCTAGAAGAGTATGCAGAGCAGCTTGAGAGGAACTACAGCCAACGCAAGCGAGCTACTCTGGAGACAATCCGTGCCGAACTCCAGGCTCCTTACGAAGAACTCCGCAGGAACTTTGCTCTGCTATCAGCGTCGGAGATCTTCACCATGTTCACTGGTGAGACCAAACATACTCTATGCGAAGGCATGATTGTCCCTGTCAATGTACGTGTTGTCAAGGAGGACTTCGCCATTGTTAAGCTTGACTGTGGCATCGAGGGACGAATCGAAGGTCACGAGGTCAGCCACCGCTCAACCATTAAAGAAGTGTTGAGCTCTGGAATGACGGCACAGGCCAAGATTCTGGACATCAACTACAAGGACTTTATGGCTAAGTTGACAATGCGAGATGATTCTATGCGTATTCCCTACAAGAGGCCGATCAATTTTGGCCGTGATGGATGGGATTATGCCCTTGAGTCAGCAGATAAGGAGGAGTTGCGGGAGAAGGACAAGACCACTGGACGAACACAGCGTGTCGTGAAGCACCCCAACTTTAAGCCCTTTAATGGTCTTCAAGCCGAGGAGTTCTTGGGATCCCAGCCCAATGGAGAGGTCATAATTCGACCCTCCTCCAAGGGTAACGATCACTTGGCGGTCACTTGGAAGGTTGCGGATGGTGTGTACCAGCATATTGACGTGCTCGAGATGCAAAAGGAAACAGAATTCTCGGTCGGCAAGTTGCTGCGTGTTGGCGGCAAGTACACGTACACCGATCTCGACGAGTTAATCGTGGAGCACGTCAAGGCCATGGCGCGTAAGGTGGAGGAGTTGATGCGCCACGACAAGTACCAGAACCGATCTCGGGGAGAGACAGGTAAGTTTTCACGCTGTTGGGATGTAGTTGGACATGATGCTAACTTGGAATGCAGAAAAATGGTTGACGACGTACATTGATGCCAACCCTAACAGATCGGCATACGCTTTCTGCATCGACACCAAACATCCTGGATATTTCTGGCTGTGCTTTAAGGCCAGCAGGACAGCCACGGTAATCGCACTACCAGTGCGTGCGATTCCGCAAGGCTTTGAGCTGAAGGGATACCAATACCCCGACATGCGAGCGCTCTGCAACGGTTTCAAGCTGCGTTATCAGAATGAGTTCTCAAAGATGGGCCAAACGGGCCGTCGTTAGGGAAAGGAGGATTATTTTCGTAGCGCGGAATGGCGATGAATGGAGGTCTGCAAGGGAGAAGGGCATATGTTTGATTACACAGAGGCGACATTTTCATGGGACGAGGATGAAGCTGCAATTGTATTATTGAGGCGCAGGTCGACGAAATTTCTTTTACCAAACAAGCAAAGGGGATGCTAGATGTCGTATACACACGACAAGGAGAAAAGCAGCAATTAAGATAAGCTAATTTGATATAACTTTGACGAGTTTGATTTCACGTGGCTGTTTAACATTCCCATTGCAGAAGCTGATGTGATAATACAAGATGTATATACCCCTCTTGACTATGCTACAGGCTACTATGTACATTGCTTCATCTTGATCAACAGGTTGCAGATCCAAGCGCTGTGCAACAAGCTGCGATATGAGAAACATGTCACGTCTCAATATGGGCTGATGTACATGTTGATAACGAACGATGTATATCTTGCCCAGTAAGGAAATTGTTCCAGTGGCGCCATCGCAGCAACCAAACAGTGCAAGGACTTGGTGAGGCTCTCGAAAGATCTAGATAAGAAGGGAATCTTGATAGTCGTCCTAAACTTGGCAACAAACTAATGAAGAACCGAGGTTATTCGTAAACTCCGGTTTTTCACGCATCAGTTTGCGTAATGCTATGGAGTTGTGAACACTTGTCCTTTACAAAAATAGGCAACAGAAGGTATCACGAGCTTGGTTGTGTGAATGGAGCAAGACTGAAGATCATGGGACCTCCGGCTGACTCTTTATCGGAGTTTCGAGAACAAAGCGGATTCTGTTGGGCAATCGCGAGAAGCGGCGCACTATGAGTGGCGAGTCGTGACATGTACTACATCGTTGCCTACATACGTAGTAGATCTCGCAGTTGAAGTCCCCCAAGAGGACACCTGAATGTAAATATGGTGGATTCAAGACATTTGGGATTTCAAGCTCTAGATTCAATTGATGCCTGTGATTGGCGAGTCCCTGGCGATGAACAAGATGGGCCGATGAGAAGTGGTCATGTGCACATGAGCTCCAGCGTCCATGTCTATGTGGGCGTTGAGTCAGTTCTGCTGAGGCCCACTGATGATTGAGTCGAGGAGCGGTATCGGACCTGAGGTGATGAAGCCGGAAACGTGATGGAACTTGTTTTTGCTGCCTGCTATTCGAGATTCTGGGGATCTCAATCCACTTGGTTTGATTGTGGACTTTTTAGCCTTTAACGGTAGAGTTGAATTCGGCAGATGTAGGAGTATCAATAACTGCAGTTATGAGAAGTACTCGGTTGTGAGCAGCCGTATGTTTTTTATTTATTTATTTTTTTAATGTTTTTTTTTTTTAGGTGGCTGTCTTCATTTGAGTTTGCTTGGGCCATCCCATTCCATTCAACGCTGTTGGATACTAGTTCTTCAGTATCGGTATTCGGCAGCTCAGACAAAAGTGACGCCGGTACCTGCGTAGTCTTTTTACTTTTACCCCGGATCCCCATAATTCTCAGCGGGGTCCATGGTTTGGCTGTGGGAAGCTCCCGCCCAACGCCGGAACAGCCCCAAGCCCAGACTAAGACCCTTGCGCATATTCAGACTGCAGAGTAGAAGCACACCGACGTCAGTTTCTTGCTGTGATAATGGGAGGTGGAAAGACCATTCTATCATAACGGAAGAACATCATGGACCTGTGGACAGATTTCAGGATGTTATAATAGAATTGACACATTGGGTATATAGTATCCGTAATACAACGTCAGACAGTTTGGTGAGAGCGTTGGATGTTGAATTGCCCCGAGCATTGAGGCACGTAATCACACCCCTCCTCCCATGGTTACTCCAGAGCTCCGGAAGTTAATTAGTCAGTTCGTAATCCTTGCCAAGTCAAGAGCAGGCAAGATTCGATTGAGCACGTTGACCACAAGAAATGGCATGAGGAAAGCCATGTGCTTCGAGGTTCACACAATTTGCATCACAAATGTCCTCAATCGCTGTTGAAATTAGACAATTCTTCTACTGGAATGCTGCTGAGGTGCTCCCCCGCAATTGTAACGTGCTTTCTCCCCTTCTGTTGCAAGAGCTCCCCCAGTTATTGCTGTGTTAGACCACAGAGTTTTGGCCAGCGGCTGCTTGCGCAAGGTCACGCGATAGACGGCAGGATGGGACATGCGAGGCCCCGCTTTATTGGGATCACTAGATGACTCCACTGGAGGTAGAAGAGTGGATCCATCGATTGAGGCGCTGTCGCACTTGCACTTGTACTTGCACACTCGTCTTAACCATGATGGATCATCTTGAAGGGAAGGAAGGTACGGTGCTGAGTCGACATACGCCGTCCATGAGCCGACTTCTTTTTCAATTGTCCAATTGAAATGCTCTCTTCTGTTGGGGAAATTCCGTAGCTTCTTCCCCTGCGTCCCTACTCTACCTGAAGGGAGGTTGGGCAAGTTGTATCCGTAGACTACGTAGGAGGTAGGAGGTAGGCGGGAAAGGGCTCTTGGGACTGCAATGACCTGATTGGATACAAGATGATGCCATCACGCATCGTCCCTCGCGTGACCCTCGGAATATAAAGGCATCGAAACTTCCCTTCCAAAAAGTTGAAGTTTGCTAAATTGCATCTCGCATTGAATCTCGCTTTACATATAAAACCCTCTTCCTTTCTATCTCCATCCGAATCACCAAGCACCAATCTTACACCAAAACCCATCGCTGCTCCACAAACCGCTTAGCACTCATCCTCTTACACCCTCTCTCCTCTGACAACCACTCGGAGATTTCACACTGCGTCCTTAACGAATTCAATATCAGAGCAACCTATCTACTTCCTCTATTTACAGTGCCTCTCTCTCTTTGCAACTAGAAAGGGCCCAACTCAGCCAGAACAACAACATCCACTCATCGTCTCACGCATACCCAAATTCTCAAGCAAATCACTCGCATTTCGCCTCACACTAATTCTACACCCTCTTTATCTTTCAAAAGTAAGTTTCTCGTGGTATTCTTCGCCGTTCCATCTCCTTTACCTGTTTCTCTTTCTCCGTACATCGGCGTTTATACACGGAGTACTTGGATACACCCCGCATCTGAACTCACTCACCCAGAGGGCATGTTCTTGTTCACTGGCGATTGCCGTTCAGTGACGTTTGGCGCGGCGTCCAATCCGTTTAAAAGCCATCGAGCTCCCCCTTGAATCCGAGCATGCCTTGACCCCTCTTTCCATCGTTCATCATCTTGTTCATCCTTCTACATCGATCATCGTCTTATATCATCGCAACAACAGTCTCCTAGCCTCCCCATACTACTACACTCCCCATTAAAATACATTTACCAGTCAGCTTGATCCTGCTCACCCAATCCGATAAGGTATACTGACAAGCCTTCCTATAGTGACTCGATCCCACAAGGCCAATGACCGTGACCACAAGGGCATTGCCGAGGGGACTATCCTCCCCTCGGAAACTGTGCCTCGCTTCTTTGGCAAGAACGGCTTCGCCGATGTCGACCCCAAAAAGGTGAAGAAGGACGGCTCTGGCCGTGGCAACTGGTGTGTTACCCCAACCGCACCCATACCTGCTGTCTCCACAGTACACTTACACAATCTGCAGGGGAACCGTCAACGATGATATCGCTGACGAGCAATTCACTTTTACCAACTCGCGCCGTCGCTCCAACAGCAGCAGCTTCTCTCACCACATCTCCGACTTTAAGACCAAGTTTGAGGTCAACGAGCCCGAGCCTGTCTTCGAGGAGTCGCTCCACGGCCCGGAGGAAGAGGACCATGAAGATCTCACCAAGACCGACTCTTCCGAGAGCGGTCGATCCTCGACTTGAACTAACTATTGAATCCTCATTGAGAGATCGGTAGTCACTACTAGTTGCCTCTAAATAGCGGCAGCGGTATTCTCGAGGGTCCACGTGTATTGGAATTGCGATGCGAACTTGATCTTTTCTTTATAACTACGAAACGACATGAAATGAAACGAATGAAACAACACAAATAACAACCGCCCTTTGGCGAAGCGAATCAAGCGACTTGGGAAACAATCAATGGAAGGGGACATGGATGGAGTTGAAGGACCCTCGTGGCTTACAGATCTCTACGTGGATCATGGCTTTACGGCCGCCTGCAAAATTACTATTGCAGAAGAACGATGTATTACTGTATCATTATCTTAGCTTTCACGGCGAAACAAACAATCAAACTGGCTGCTGTTAGCCTGAACAGGCACAGCTAATGAACAAAAACAATTCAATATGCAACGGCTTATGTGATGAATTGGAATTGACATTGATACCGACCGCTTCCATAATATCTATTCATCTTTCGACCTTGTTTATTAAGTTCCTCTTGAGATACCTACCCCGCTCTTTGAAACTGGTTGAAAGACGGCAGTCCGTCTCCTTGATAGCGCAGTGCCGATCGCTCGCTTGCTCACATAGTTACCAAAGCTGGAGTAGTGCCGCGAAAGGTAAGCGGTCCAGTGCTGTCCAAAATATGGCTAGCACTGGGAGGAACCTCTTTGTCTTTGGGCGTGTTGAGTTATGCAGAGTCATTACTCGGTTACCTACAGCTATCTAACATTTGGTTGGTCACTATACTACACCTTGGGCAGTCTGGCTGTAACAGCGAAGGTACCTAGCTTACGAGGAGTCGTATTTGATGCTGACAATGGTACTACAATATGTACATATCTGATTCTCTTCTATAATACCGTATCGCACTTATGTTATGAGAAAAACTAGCTACTGGGTCGATTCATTGCTTGTTTGTACTACTTCAGTGCCATCAACGTCGTTCTTCTTATCGCTATCAGTTAATGCCGGACCTCCAGTGGAGCGCATCTCCATGGATGCGTCCACAAAATCACCATGATCCGCTGTGACTGCTAAACTTACAGGGGGGCATGCTAGGTTTCTTGCAGCTCGCCCAAACCAACCCCGCGTGTGCTGCCAAGCCTAAGCCACCAAGGCTGAACAAGTCCCAACTGCATGAGGCTGCGCTGTGTTGGTCCGTGCATATTCTTTCCTCTTTCGACAATTCATCGAAATTTCGCGGTTGCGAGGCTGTGATGTGACGATTAGTACTTACATCTTGAATCTTCTTTACACGACATCATCAAGTAACGACAAACGAGGCTCACAGCAAAAGCACGACAAGTCAGAAGCCTATACGAATTACGCTGCAATTCAATCGAGCGACTTCCTCCGCCAAATTTACCTTCATCGCATTACACCAAAGCGCGTCGCAATACTATATCAACCACCATCATGGCCGTCGCACCAGCATATCATGAATCCCTTCCCTGTGAGCTTCAAGCATTCTCCTCCTTTTACACACATATATCTTACTAACCCGACCTTCAGATGTCGATCAAGAACCAACACCCGAAGCTCTCGCCGCTGCCCGAGCTCTCGTCACCGCAGAAGCATCCTCCCAAACGCCCCAGCCCTCCTCCAACCCAGAACCCTCTTTCACTCCCGCCATGACCGCTGAACTCGAACGCATCTCCAGCTCTGCACCACTAGCGCCTCTCGACTTGAGCCGGTACGAAGCGCCCTCCCCCAGCGCTCCTCCCGCGACCGCCCTGCCCGCTGCCGCCGTCGCACAGAGCTACCTGTCCTCGCGTCTAACGAATCTCGAGCTTCTCGAGAAGTGGGGAAAGAATGCATGGTTATTAGGCAACCATAGCCTTGAGGCAGAGCTTCAGGCGCTTGAACGTGAGTTGGCGGCTACCAAGCGCGAGGTCGATATTGTGAACCTGGAGAGGCAGAAGAGGCAGACTGCCGTAGGGGCTGAGATCAAGACCTTGGATGATACCTGGCGTGCTGGCGTTGGCCGCGTCCTCGAGACCGAGGTTGCGGTCGAGGAGTTGAGGGGCAGGATACGAGAAGAACTCGCTCGAAGGGCTACGCAGAACCAGGAACCATAGTCACATCTGTCAGATATTGAGAGAGGTGGTTAGGTCAAGATATAGCCATATTCGAAGCTTCCCCCATCACTTCAGGCGTTTTGATACCGAAAGGTTTTACGTTTGGTCATTTGGTATCTTGATAGAAAACCTGTTATGTTGACTCTACGACTTAATTTTTACAGTAAAGAACTAGTCTGAGCATTGAGCTGCTATTTCTGCAAAACATTTCATATTTCCTATTTGTCATTGCGAGAGAAGCTGCATCATGCTGATAGTGATATCAAAGGTGTTCGATCACTAGCGATTTTGTCTCAGGAAAGCGAAGGTGGGAGAATACCTCTCAAACGCCAATTAAAAGGGAATTCCTCCACGTCCATTTATCAATCCAACCTTGGGCGCAACCGCGTTCCACATACACACCCGAACAATAAGACGCCACTGAAACCACCACATTGATAAGGATTTTCGTTTGTTCACAACAATAAATCCGTCCGTTATCCATTCTAACCAGTATGAAGAGGATCCATCTCCTCCACACCAGTTACGACATCTCGATACTTAGTCCTTCGCAGAATGCCCTCCACAGGACCCAGCAGTCTCTGGAAAGCGTTCTTGCCCAAGCTGCCCACCTTGACTGGCGACGTAGCGACGATACTAGCTGCTCGTGGGGCGTCGTTCAATAAGGCAAGCTCGCCAAAGTAGTCGCCCTTCTTGTAATGGCGAACCTTATTGTCAGGTTGGCCGATATAGGCGTCCGCTTCACCACTCTCCAACAGATAAAATGCGTGGCCAGGGTCTCCCTCGTTGATAATAACCTCCCCTGGTGCAAATTTCTTGGTTTCCAGGGCGTCAGCAATCTTGGATCGTTCGTATGGGTTCAAGCTTGAGAGGAGTGGCACTTCCTCCAAAAAACTCTCATACATGCGTCTGCGAGCAAAGGTCGATTCCATGAGAATGCGTCGGAAAGTGACACGGTCGAGTGCCCACAGAGTGCAACCAGACTCGGCCGATACAACGGTCGCAGCCCGGGGTGCATTGTACATCAGTGCCAGTTCTCCAAACGAACCACCAGCCTGAATATTACTAACTTGGTTGCCCATGCCATCTGGGCCAGGCTGGAGCGAACCGCTAGAGTTGACATATACGTCAAAAGATCCCTTTTCAACAACATAAAAATAGTCGCCGGCATCTCCTTGGCTGATTACCTGTAGACCCTGTAAATATGGTGATTTGATGCTGTTTAGGGGAAACTCACCTTGATACCTTTGGCTGGTATCGGCTTTTCAACAAGAGCTCCTAGAATCTGGGCACTTTGCTCATCTTCTAGGTGACTGAAGAGGAAGTTGCCCTCAATGGCACGTTTGAGACGCTCAAGCTGATCCGGGGTCTTCTCGTGTAAGGGAGGTGTCCAATTATCATAAGAGTCGGCACTGGGCTTCAGAGATTCCGCAGATACTGAGGTTCGGCGACCAAAGTTGTACTGAGCAGGGTAGCTATCAGGGTTGGGAATGCTTCGAGAAGGGGGAGGTGCATCAGCTGAGGCATCGCCGCCAAAGCCGCCACCGAAGGGACCCGAGAACATAGAGGCGGAGTTTGGTGATGATCCGAACCGGGGGTTTGTAGGAGATGTGATGATGTCGTTCTCATCTTCTTCAGCAACGCGGTGGATGGCGTTGTTTGTCCTCTTTCCCCTATCTGTTCCAAAGGGGTTGCTGTTCTCCCCAAAGGGGCTAGAGAAAGGACCAGACATGACGTGAAGTTGAATGAAGGTTCAAATGTTCACGAGGCTGTTGTTGAATAAGCACAAGATCGGTGCAAGTTGGGTAACGAAAGGTCGTCGTGAGTGAAGGTATCGCAGGGCGAATGAGGAGGGGTTGTTCGTGGTCGATTGTCTATATGTTCTTCGTGAGCTGCCTGTGAGGATAAAGCTGATTCAAGATGAATAACTGCCAATGCTATGATGAGAGCATAGATCTGGGCCAAGAGGGGAACCAGGAAGGGTAGGTAGCAAATAGAAATACAACATGGAGTGGCAACGCGATGCCGTCACAAGAACAGGGTGAGTGACTTACAGCTACTGCGTTGCTCTTGTAGCTAGATCACAAAGTGGCTAAACTTAGGTGTTATGTCAGTAAGAGCTGCAGCTGAAGCTAGGAACAATGATCAGAGGCATTGAAACGACAAGGAATGTTGCGTGCAGGAGAAGCTCCAGGGCCATGCGCTAGAGATGAAGCTGGACGTGGGCTGCAATCCACGCTTGAAAGTGACGTGTTGTGGCGGGGCCCAGATCAAGACCCTGGTGCGTACATGCACAAGTCAAAGGAACGAAGTTGTTGTGGACAGGGTGGAGAGGGAACCAGTAATGTTCAAAGTAAGCTGGGCTGGGTAAACGGGGACAGGAACAATGCAAGGCCTGACAATTCACGTTTGCATAAAACAGCCATCCTTTGAGATCTGCCATTGAACAAGGGAGTGCTCTAACGACTGCAAAACTAAGCAATTCGGGTGGCAGAGCTCCCGGTGCAGGTGGGAGGATGCAGGGCATAAAGAAAACAGGCTTGACTTACGTGGAATCCTGGTAAACTGAACCCTACAGCCCGAGATGCGATCAGGCAGGGCGGTGTTATCCCGTAGGGCTTTATCGATCAAGGGACCGGCAACGGGTGAGAGGTCCAACGCAGGGTTGAGTTGGGAGACCAGTGGCAGCTCAAGACGATGAAAATCTAATAAACGTTTATTGAAGTCACGCAGCTCCAGAGGTTTCGAGATGTCGTAATGTTGAAAGAAATGATGAAGAGGCAGAGTCGAGAGGAGTAGCAAAGGCGAGTGGGGTTCTGCTGCTCCGTTCCCCGCCTTGTCGTCAAAGAGAAAGAGGGCGATAGAGAGATAGAGGCTGTGGGTAAAGAGTTAAGTGGTAAGGTGAAAAGTGCGGTGTTGTTTTCGTTGTATAGTTGGCCAGCTAACAGGAGCAAAAAGAGAGTAAATGAGGTATGTGAAGATGAAGATGGACAGAAAGAGAGAAAGACAGCGGATGGTTCCTGTCTCGAAGCGTACAGCAAAGTAGGGCAGAGCAGCGCAGAGGGAAGGAGCGCTTCTCTCTTCGTCCCAAAGGGCCTGACCAACGGAATGGGGAGAAGTGGGGGGGGGGAAGGTAGCTGGGAGGTTTGGTTGCCGTCCAGGAGCCAGGGAAGCTTTCTAGAAAGAGGTGCACGGGCCAGTAAATGGCTCGGGCTGCTCGGGCGCTTGTTCCACAGACACTTCTGCTACTGTTCGGTGCAGCTCCCGGACTAAGGTAGCAATGGAAGCTTCCTACCTACCTCAGATTAGACAAGTGAAGAATGAACGTACTGTGCAGATTGTACTGTATTGAATGCGTTGACGCGATGATGTAGCATGACATCGGCGAGAAGCACCCTTCTTGGTGTAGATCTGCACTCTTTCCTTCTTGACCTCTTTGCTATTAAGCTTTTCTGCTCTTTCTGCGTGATTGATTGCGACCTGATCAGTATTCATGCTTTTCCACTTCTTCATCTTCTCTCTACAGTAATCATTCAGCACAGATTTCTAGCAGCCAGGGCAGTTCAGGCAGGTATCTTAGTAGCTGTTGCCTATACATACTACACAGATAGAGGTGGACATTAACTATAGTATCTACAATAAACAGCTCTGATATTGAGGCCTGAGCTGGGCTGGCTTTTAGTCAGGACTGTCAAGCTTAGCGGACGCCTTTAGTTCCCGGAAGCAGAATCACCCAAAGCAACACATGTGAGCTCAGGAACTCGGAACGCGGGACCCCACCCTGGTCATCTCTTTCTCTACTTATCTACAGCCGACTCTGGTATGTAGTCAAGATGATGCTTCTTCTCTAGCTCTTTGCCACAATTTTAGACGCGGATAACAATTGTGTTGCTCCTCTTCTCCATACAATAATGCTGCATAGATAGATAATTGAATACTGTAATCAGACAAGAAAGTTTCCCCCAAAAGAGTCCTAAACCATTCGCCGTTTCCATTTACTTAACCTCAAGTCGTGCAACGATACGGTCGGTGCGAGGTCAATCTCTTGCTCAAAGGGTCTGTCTAAAAGACGGCCTCAGTAACCTCTAACTTGGCTAGGCATGGCTTATATCCTGTACTCCAAGTTCAACTAAATCTTAAGCTTCCGCCAACCGTCTCCTACTACGTAGCTCCTGTTCCGGTGGACAGGACCAACGTCAAAACTGCTGCAGTGGCATTCAGACAATGCAAATATAGTTTATACCGGTCGTACAGTACTTGAATCGGGTTAGTACCGTAAGCTCTTTATTGCGGAAATAAGACTCCTTTAGAGTTATTATGGTTGACATGCATTGTTCAAATCCTCTTCCCTGAAGCCGACTACCTACCTTTCTTAGCTGTTGGCTGGACTAAACCGCCCGCCTCATCATTGGTACTGAGCAGCTTGGCCTCCCATCAAGCTGATCGGGTATCGTTTCTGCAATGACAAAGTACAAAAGTCCTCCTCCTCCCTATCTTTACTGTCCCTGTCATCGTCCCATCCTTTCGGTCAAGTAAGGGTGATGATCACTCCCTACCCAGCAATACAAATGCAGACAAATATAAAGACAGCAAACTAAGTTGCTCAAGATGAGGAACGAAAACTAAAACAACCCAAACCCCGATGCGCCAAAGATAAAGCCGTCCTATTGTATGCATTTGTCTGAACCCTCAAAATCAGAGCCTCACGCCGTGAACACGAATTGGTGCACTGAACCATGACAGTGCTTGTCAAACGCCGGCTCCTTTCGCGCCTTGCTTGTCCTAAACGTATTCCACTGATGATAACATGTCTATCGTCTTCGCTTCTTGGGGTGTGCCATCTTGCACTCCACATAGCCTGGTGATGACGCCTCACCTTTGATATATGCGGCAGACCACATCCTTGAAGGCACTCTTGTTGCATCCAGCTTTTTCTCGGTCCACGTCGTTGCTCTCGCTTGAACACTGCGCTTCGCGTTGCTGTCCGCATCCATTACCTTATGCGCTGCCTTCTTTTTTAATGCAGTTCTCCTCGCCGCTGTGGTCTTGCGGGACTGACTAAGATCCTGCCGCAAGGCACGAATCCAGAACGCTGTCAAGCATATCGGCATCCTGGCTCTCTGCGCCTTCCCACCAGGTTTCGGTGTCGATATCCATAGCGTCAGGATGCCCATTGGGAAGTTCGTAAACATGACCTCCGTTTACTTCGGGGCCATGCCTTTCCTCTGTAGATCTTGGAGGTGCCTGGTCGTAGACCCAAGTGTAGTCGTCCCAATTCTCCAACTCGCCTTCTCGGTAGCCGTATATCACTTGGGTCATCAGCACGGGGAACTGCGCCATCCCTGTTTCAGACATCTCCAAGGATAGACGAAGGTCAGACATTCCCAGAGGGCCTCGTTCACTTGCAGCCTTGGACTCGATCGGGAGAAGTCCACCTTTATCTCGGGCGACCTCGCCCCGCATCGCAGCTTCTTCTTCGTATTCCAATTGTCTTTTGTACTTTTGCGTCTGAATCCATGTTGTTCCGACACCAAATCCAGCGCTGCCCGAATCGCCGGGCCCATTACTCCTTGTGCGGCTGAACACCTGCGTGAGAACTTCTTTAATGAAGGTTTCCACTGCCACCGACATGAATTGAGGAGCATCTGTTGTGTGGCCATTCACTAGTCCTGCCTCGTAGCAAGAGGGCAGCATTCGACCGGAAATCATGTTGATGTCGGGGAATTCTCCAGATTCGATCGCTAGGGGTTGGGCATATCGTTTCCGAATTTCCAAGTCGAAATCTTACTGTTGTCAGAGACTTTGCATAATACATGCGTTCTATAAAATACATACTCATGTTGTTGATACCGCCAACTGTTGGGGTGGCATCCGTCACCGTGGAAGGCTTGCGATGTGTGTCTGCAAATACATTCGATATGCTCTCGTGCGGATCCCACTTGTAATCGGTTAGCAAGTAAACTGGAGGCAACTCGGAAATACCAACGTCGTTTTGGACCAAATCTTTGATGCGCCTACGGTCTCGTGTTGGTAATTGCATAACGTCTCCCTTCAGCCTTCGTTCAGCAGCATCCCCTGATACTGGCTTAGTTCCCGTCGTGGCCGCAGGCTTGTCGTTAGCGCTGACCCAAGGCGCCAACCCTTGGTCGGGCATCTCTCGAGTAACATTTCCATATATGGCGGCGATGAGGTTATTATGTAAGTGTTCTTTGTCGCCTGGACCCGCGAGGATAGGGTCTATTCGTTCCGAGTATTCAGCCTGGTTTAGGCGTCCTTGGGAGGGATAAGCATGCGCATGCGAACATGGAAGATTTCTGATGATATCTACCTGTTAGGAACTCGCTGGTAGATTCCTTATATATCGCCCATTTCTCGTTACCAACGGCGGCCTTGAGCGCAGTATATAGCGGTTCCAGGTCAATTCGTGCAGGAATGATCTGACTAGACTTCGCAATCTTTGGCACGCCAGATAGAGAGCCTCCAAGTGTCTTGTTGGATAGAATAGGAGTCGTGAGGCTGACAGATGGACGGCTCAAAGCCGCGGGGTCGATGTCTGGCATCTTGATAGGAGGAGTCGGATAGGCGACAGCGTCGCGTGCGGCAGAATAGCGCGGCGCGACGCAGAGAAAAGACGCATGAGTTGGATGACACAAATGGGTGCGTTGACGCGATCACGATGCAGTTATTAAAGTGATAAAAAATGCATATTTTGTTGTTTAAGTTGATGGGCGACTTATTCTGCTGTTGACGTGAGGTTCAAGTTCGATGGGGTGTAGTTCGTTTTTGCGGCGAAGCATGCATAGCTGTGGTAGGCATTAGCGCACTGTCGTTATAGGTAGTGTATACTTGATGTTCTTTGTCTGTTTAATGGCCACGAAAGTCCCCGCTACTTTCACACTTCTGAAGGGCACTAAAGCAACTCGCCCTGCAGCACGACCTCCAACTTCCACAGTCGCGTTTGTCGCGTTTGGGTCTACATCAAATCAATTTGATATTGTCATATAACAAGAGCTTTTCCCTGCGCAAGTCCAATTCCTTGATGGATTGATTGCCCCTGAACAACAAACCCATTACTCCTGGCGCTCTCTATTGTCGCAGTCGCCAGCAGCCTGCGACGATGCCGTCATGGCTCCCGACCGCATTACCAACGCTATTGACAGTCTGATAACCCACATCGTGCCCAGTGATCCCAATGATCCCGATGAAGTTGCGCAAGAGCGCCATGACACTTGTTTCGAGATTGTCAGATCCATAATAGACAGGTTTATACCTCCTCCCCAGTGTCGACTCATGCATCAATCATACTGACTATTCATGGTCTAGTCCAGATTCCCCCGCTATTTCTTCCGATGTCAACCACGCTTCCGATCTCATAAAACGAAAACTCATTCAGAGCAATCCCCCTCAAGCCCTCCGCTTCTCCAACCTCTACACCCGATTACTGTCTTTGCCTGTGCTGGAGCATAAGTGGGCAATACTATACCTTCTATACCAGCTCTCTGATTCTCCAGACCCCAATGAGCCCCTTCCATTAAGCCCAGTTAAGCCGTCGGCGCCTAACTATCGAGATGCTATTAGTCGCGATGCTATCAAACGACAGGGCCGAGAACGTAACACCAATTCGTCCAGGTTTGAAGAGGAGCAATTCAAAGAAGCGTTTCAACCAGGTGGGCTTAAGAAGCTGCCACAAAAGGAGAGTAATCAACCAAGTAGAGAAGGAGAACCGCAGCCTGAACCACCTAAGAGAGATGTTTCCCTGAAGTCGGCATTACTGGCAAGTAATTATTCGGAAATAGAACCTCCCGAATCTGTCATCCTGAGAGACATACCCTTCACCCTCCAGGGACTTTCATCTACAACACTACCCTTTGCGAAATCGGACATCATCAAGTTACCATCAACACTTCCTTTACCAATCGTCTCCTTGCTTCATACTCTGGCAGAGCCCTCGTTACTTTATCGCGGCCTCGACGGATTTTGCAAGACTCCCGCCAAAGGACTTCTAGGTCAAAGTCTAAGAGCAGCCATCCACGGCGAGCTCAAATCTTACTTGAGTTTGATCGCAACATTGGAAGGCCAAATCAGAAGAGCTCTTGCATCACTAGATGAGGAGGCACCAAGAGCGGGTATCGGAAAAACAGGAGTCACTCTCAAGAGATGCGTAGTGTGGACGCGGGAGGCGACCATGGGCCTCCGGTTGATGAGCTTAATTGCCGAGGAGTCTGAAAAGAAAAGGGGAGGTCAGCTTATCTCCCTCATTCACAGTTTTTCTTCTTCTCACGGAGACCCTGTCGTTGCCGCGTTCGCCGAGAGACTATTAGGAAGTTTCACACGACCATTCTATGACATCCTACGCCACTGGATATATGACGGCGAACTATCCGACCCTTTCCATGAATTTTTTGTCAGAGAGCAGTCTCCCAATAAAGATCAGTCAAAAGCTAAGGGTGCAGGCAATGTTTGGGAAGACAAGTACGAGATCGCCCCAGATATGATCCCCAGCATCATCACGCAAGACTTTGCCCAGAAGGTCTTCTTGATTGGAAAATCTTTAAATTTCATCCGGCATAGCTGCGGCGATGCCATGTGGGTGGAGGACTACTCCAAAGCTGCCTCTAAGGAATTGAGGTATGGTGATACGGCCACCTTGGAGGCTTGGATCGACGAAGCGTACAAGACCACCATGAAACGTCTTATCGACTTGATGGCCAATAAATTCCATTTATTCAAGCATCTTCAGGCACTAAAGAACTACATCCTTTTAGGGCAGGGAGACTTTATTGCGCTCCTAATGGAATCTCTAGCTGCTAACCTCGACCGCCCTGCTGGAGCGCAGTACAGACATACGTTGACGGCGCAGTTGGAACACGCTATCCGAGGATCGAACGCCCAGTACGACTCTCCCGAGGTCCTGCGACGACTGGATGCCCGTATGTTGCAGCTATCTCACGGCGATATTGGATGGGACTGCTTCACACTTGAATACAAGATAGACGCGCCTGTCGATGTCGTTGTCACAGAATGGGGTAACCGACAATATCTCAAGGTCTTCAACTTCCTCTGGCGGATCAAACGAGTAGAATTTGCGGTACTTTCAACCTGGCGAAAGTGCATGACGGGTGCACGTGGAGTCCTTCAAAATTCCGACCCTGCAGTCTCCCAGACATGGAAATCAACACGTGGTGTCCTCGCTGAGATGATTCACTTTGTGGGTCAATTACAATACTACATCTTGTTTGAGGTCATTGAATCGTCATGGGGTGAACTCCAGAAGCGGATCCAGAAAGAGGATTGTACTCTGGACGACCTTGTCAAAGCGCATACACGATATCTTAACGATATTACTCACAAGGGTCTCCTGGGAGCTAAGCGACGTACGCACAGTTCTGATGAAGATGACCGCACAACATACATGATGCAACTTGGCGAGATCCTTCGGTTCATGCTCAGCTACCGCGACTCAGTTGATGGTCTCTATAGTTGGAGCGTGTCAGACTTTACGCAACGTCAGGAGGCCGATGTGCGAAGCACCACACGGCACACCGACGACCACGACGGCCTAGATACACCGACAGCGGGATCTGGCGCTGTCGCCTCCGAGTTTCCAGTACTGCAGGAGCGCCTACGACACCTGGGTGCATCGTTCAAAACCCGGGTACAGATCCTCCTTGGCGATCTTGCGTATCAGCCGGATGTGGACATGCGATTCCTGGGTGTCGCCATGAATTTCAACGATGTTTATCAGCCGACACGACGGAAGTCCAAAGCGGCTCCAGGGACAGCGGCAACGACGCGGAGTCTTTCCACGAATAGAGGATGAAGGATAGGCGAGCGAGCGCTAAGCGTGGCTCATGGAAGTTCAAAAGGGATACCGTGCATAGCGATATGGACCATGTTTGTAGGCAGGGAATGGAGTTAAATGCAGATGCCGGTTTGGTTCACTTGTAGGATCGTGTTACTTGATATTATTGGTTCTTTGCTTAATGACATGAACTTGAATGTAGACCACGGTTTCATGATGTGTATTGAAGTATTCTTGCAACCAGCATGTCTCCTGGGTTCTCTTCTCCAAGACAACACGTGTGTATGATAACAATGAGCACGCAATAACAGCAGGGAAGGGTAGCTAAATTTGTAGACATATCAGAGTTGGTGATCGATGCAGCAGTACACATTGTTCGGTAGGTGACTACCCTAGAGCCTTCATGTGTTCGCCTGGCGGCCTCTCGATTGGTACTTTGGTGACCAATTACACGTGTGTTAGACTCGACGATCTAATATACATCAAATCCAACAGAGGAGTGAGGGGGTTGAGAAAGATGCTGCAGTAAATATTTGCTCGAGAATGTCATTTTACCAAAGTAAGCAATGAGAATCGTTCACATGCGCTGACACGTTATCTCATCAGCACGAAACACACGACTTAACTATAGACTGAGTCAATACCTCTGACTGTATTTGATTGCTTACCTGGTTTAACAGAATCAATGAGTAAAAAGACAAAAGGGCTGAGCGTTGCTCGACCGGGCTGACAACTGTTCTACACATCACTTTAAAGCACGTAATCGAGGCCACCGAGACATATCATCATTTGCCAAGTCATTGCGCATACCGATCTGAGGCAAAAACAACAGTAATCTTATTAACCAAGGCATATCGAAACATGAGACAAGATGCCCTGGTTATTATATTCGAGCGAACGGTGAGGATATATTTATGAGTGTTCTTCTCAACCGTACCCTGTAGTCTACAGTTATCACCTCTCCTTGAAAGCAGTGCTAGTTAGGTACTGTCATCCAGGCTCCAGCTAAGCCAAGTCATGCATGAAGATCGGACCCTAAGCTGCAAAGATTGACAGGGCAATTGACGGGGCGCCTGCCGATAGGTCTCGGGAATGCAAGGCTGTTTACTGTCTAAAAGGGCCTCCGAGGTGGCAGTCGTATTTGCTACGTGGCAGCTTCCACTAACTTATACGACGATCGTCCTGCAGAGAGCAAGATGCTAACAATACAACTTGATATGTAGCTTTGCTGCTGTGTAGCCGGCCTGCCCAATTTTATTCTTGTTGAGAATCATGTTATCGAGGCGTCGTCAACGTAACTCGCACTGTATCTCACCAAATTCATTCGTCATATTCGCCCGACATCTTCTGTAGCAACCGCCATCAAACAACTTAGCTCGTGGATATGACTCTGTCCCCTGTCACTCGAGACCCCTGTTTGTGGGTGAATGGACTTCAGCCGGAAATCCAGGAACACGGACGCGGTGTCCAGACTCCAGATTCATCGTTTATCATCCATAACCGCCTCCACAATCCTTTCGACATTTTGACCTTAACCCCCACACACGGGCATATCTTCCGGCGCCCCACCAGCCTATACAGCCCAGTCGGTTGCTGAAATCACCCAAGAGAGTTACGGATAAGGAGAGAGGAGTGCTTAACTGAAGAATCGGCTGGGATAGAGAGCCAAGCCAGACGTCGCGGGGGTTGCCGCAGCGCGCTAGAACGTGATAGAATATGTACTGTAATTAGACGTTGTATTACCGGTATATTGGGGACCATACCATGTCCCCTTTGACACTCAAGTAAATGAAAAAGCCAGGTCAGTATCAGAACCAAGGGGCTGCAATAAACGAAAAACGATAAACGTCAGTCGCATATCGGTGAGCTCTTGGTTCCCATGCACTCTTCTAAGCCAACTACCCTTCATCCCGCTATCATAGGCCGTGGCAGCGAAACAAAACCCTTCTGGTTCGATACGTAAGTACACCACCTCCTACCGTTGGTTCCGATGCCCTTAGCCTGGGTGGGCATCTGATGATGCTTCCCAAATCACTCCACAGTCCTATACCATGGCGTTTCACTCCTTTTTAAAAAGCAATGAGCACTCGAGTACCCCTTAGTCTCAAATATACCAAACGGACTTGTTGAGCGTAATGCCAACTCGAAGTTCGCTGTTCACCAACACTCCGTACCATTGCCTTTGGTTACCTATCAGACCATCCTAGTATCCCAAGCATGAATTTCCCACCCCTGCTTGGCCTGCTCTGGTTTGGCTTTCTTCAGGTTCTGCAAGAAATACTGGGGAAGCAATGGCACCATTAGCTCCGGTCCCAACCCTAGATAAGAGAAATTGAGTACTTTCGTTTCATGTACCGTCTCATCCCGCTCCCAACTCTTTGCTTGGGGGTGATAGTGATACCTATGCGTGATGTGTGCTGAGCATATCCGCGTGCTCCTTTATCACCGCCAACATTACCCAATCGGCCTCTAACCTACGCAGTGCTAGGACTCTGCTACGGTTAATCAAAAGTGTGTCTGCCTCCCTGATCTGGCAACCAGGGCATTTCGACTGCCATGTTGGTGTCTTGTTGCACAAACATTCCTAACATTCATTCAGCGAGTGATATGCCCCCCTCAGAGGTACTGCAATAGACGACCTAGGGCCGCAGGACATCCCCCACCCCGATAGGACAGAAGGCAGCAAGCCTGGATAGCGGTTCACCAACCGGTCTAAGATAGGCATGTTGTCAACGCAGAGGTAGATTGCGGTGTCATTTTGGGCCTGATTCAACTTGGCTCATATCAGGCCTAAAGGCCAAGCTGCAGTACCCAACAGGTCCATCCTGGCCAGCCTGTTTTAATTTGTGGCCCACTGCTATTAGGGGAAGGAAGAGGAGTTAACCATCGTCATATAATAGAGTCAGTCGTTGTAGTTTGACATGGAAAGCCATATATTCTAACCGCTGATAATAAGGTTTCGCGTCACATCTGCATTCAATACAGGCTCATGATTTGTTGCATGAGACGAGTAAGGGGCACCTTGGACTAGATCCAAAAATGCATCCTTATGAGACGCGGAACAGGCGAACTTCTAGAATATATTGGCCGGCAGGGATGCTGTCAACGCAGAATCCGACCCTATGGCAGCCGGCCCACACATAACTTGTTAGGAATTGCGCAAAGCCACGCTTGTGTCTGTTCTTACTTACGGTCGCGGCCTTGCTCGCTGGCCAAGAATCTCGTGCTTGTACTCCGTACTGATTGATTCATGGCTAATAATATACCGGATAGCAGTGCTTGCCTTGCCGGTTGATTTTGTTTTCCTTTTGCTCCAGTATTAAGGCTCATGTAGGTCCAAGCTTGGATACCTATGTATGGAGACTGCAGGTGGTCTCAATGTTTTGGGTCAGTTGTCACCCAACGAGGTTTCTTGCCTTTTATCCTTCCCCTTTCTCTGATAAACTTATCCTTTTTCCTTTTTCCCTTTTTTTTTTTTTTTTTGTCTGTCAGGGTATAGACATGTCAGAAAGGACATACATTTTCGAGAGGAGAGCCAAGTAACACATTCGTTGACTGGCCCGATTCCTTCCAATGGCATTGGCGTGATGCAGTGCATTTATAGTCCAGGCAGATAGTTATTGGCGGTGGACTTGAGTAGTCACAGTCACCCTTCGATGCTTCGTTCTGTTGGGCCGACTTTGCTGGGTTGTTGGCAAGTGTCTGCACGTACTCCGGGCCATGTATTGAAACCAGAGACCGTGCATTTCTTTCGCAATATTTGCGTGGCGCTTGTCGAGACAATTTCGACGATGTGCACCAAGATTCATGATGGTCGGGAGCAACGCGGCACTACTAAATGTACCGAGTTACTCTCATAGTACGGACAGTCCCCCGGTGATTAACGGATGCCAGAACAACCCAAAGCTTCGTCAACGTGGACCGCGGGAGTTCCGGGGTGAGCAGGTGAGGTAATCGTGGGAGTGCGCCTAGGTCAGGGATATCTTCTCAAAGCTGGGGTGCTTGTACGGATACTGTATCCATACTCTGCATCCCTGTGCATGGATACATGGCCATGCGAAGTACCTGCTTCGCTAGTACCAGAGCCAAGACATGCCTCCCGCCCTGTTCCCCAGGTTTTGTCGCTTTGATGCCCTTGTTAGTTATGTCGTAGTCTCACAGGCCACTGCCTCCGTTCGGACGGGCTCGCCCTGTCAATGCCATTGGTAGTAACTATTGGCGGCAGCATCGGTATCGCAACGCCCTTGTTTGCCCCCTCTTCGAATGGGACTTGAGGTTGAGTTGTTCAGTTCAGGTTCAGGTTGGCCTGTGAGAAGGGGGACTTATCTCATCTCACCTCCTTCCGGCTTCCCTTTAAATAACATCCTCCTCCCTCTGTCGAGCCCCAAATTCCCCCTTCCACTTTTCTTACTAGACTTTCATATCTTCCGCTAATATTCTCAATTCCTTATCTCAGGCCACGGCTGCCATTTAAGTCTTCAGAAGCTAGGACTTTCCAATCGTTACCACTTTTCCAGGAAACACGACCTTACCTTATCTTACCCATCTCAGCTCTAATACCTTCAGACCAAGTCAATATATTCTTGGCCTTCGAACTATCCCTTCCCTGAGGTATCGACTTCGCATTCTCAACTCGGCCCGAAGCATATCACAATCCTCTCTCTCCACTGCCGCGCACTCGTGTTGTATCAGCAAGTCGTCTTGGTGCTAGTCTCCATCACATACCCACAGTTTACGCAAGCCGTTCTGTTTCTATTCTCGTACGTTTTCAATGAAAACCCTACTTATAAGTCGGCCTTGATCCAGTCAATGGATTCTTCTAACAACCATATCGCAGAGTACTTTAACCATTCTTATCACAAATATGCCCGGTCCCCACTCATCTTCCATTCAGGCCTCGCCTCGCAGCATGAGGCTGGTCACTTCGCAGGATCTCTATACCAGCATTAATGCCACCCTCTCAACCAAGTCGAACCGTCCGTCAACTCCGGTACACCATATTCAGGAGGATGACTATACTGTTCCAGCACCTCCTCCGCCAAGCCCCGTCAGTTTTAGACCTGAGCATTGGTCCGCATCAAGCCGCCGTTGAGCTGCGAGTTTTGCACACAAAGACGTTGCATGGCATCGGAGACGCCTCGTTGCCTATGTACTCTACCAATTTTGAGAAAGTGGTGAGGAAAGAAAAGTCTGTATTAAGCAGCAATGTGCTTCTCTCTCTGTTAGTTTCCTTTTGGCGTTGTTATTGTACTATCATGTTTGAGCGCTTTGGAGTCTGGGGTGCAATCGAGTGACGGATTTATGGCAAGAGTTGCTTTGTGACGCAAGCCACTATGGAGGTTGCGCATTTCGGATACGGCGCATAGGTTTGACGCTGGATGGCAGCAAAAGTCATATGGTTGGGGTTTCTATTCACGTCTCTTTCAGGAGGCCAACGGCATTTGCAGCTCTTAGATGTTTTCCTAGAGGACCCTGTCTAATGGAGCCGAAAATCAACGATGACCGAGGCTTTTGTACTCTATGAATATGACGTTTTCTTCAGACCAAATAGGATATTGTGTGCGTAGGTATTGTCATATAGTCTATTTGAACTGTAGCAAAGGTGCCATTCGGGCAGCACGTACAACATCGCAACAACGAGTTTCTCTTTGTGTGTCGGGGGCACAGGTAGGCAGGTAGGCAGGTAGGCAGCCAGCCAGCCAGACCGCTGCTCCAAGATTAGGAGGCTTGGGGAAAGCCAATATCTGTACTTGGAGGCTTCTGTAAGGCAACGTCAGCAGGAGCATAAAATACTCACATGTCAAAAGTACCAGTTGAGTACATGTTTGGTGATTCGTCGAGATACTGTACCCTACACCACAAAAAAAAGATAAAAGTCTGTCATGTCCAGGCAACAGGAGCCGAGATGTAAAGCTCCCTTCGTAAGACCTGAATCAAGATAACCGTTCCGTGGCTACCGACAATGAGCTGATGCCATATTTTGAATGCTGCAACCTATCAGCGCCTGCATTGACTTTGCACAAGTCTAGCGTAGGTAGAGTTTTCGGATAGACGGCTGTGAGCCCGAAGGGAATAGACAGACTAGACGTTTGTACAGCAGAGGGAAGGGGCTGGCTATTCCTACAAACTCTGTTGAACATGGAACGTCTGTGTCATGTATTTCAGACAAAAGCAGGCATGCCCTACCTAGTAATCAGTATTTATTCTCGGACGACAACCCCCATAAGCCACAATATTGAAGCTTCACGGGTATGCATCCGGTGAAGGTAAAGTAAGCCTCTAAAAGAGAGCGAGACAACCACACTCTATTCCATACACTACGACGTGGATAAATTTTATTACTGGAGTGACGTAAATATGAGATGAAGACCTAACTAAGGTAATCGCAGAAATTGGTCGCGTTGCCATGCCTGCCAATTGCCATGGTGGGCCACTTTAACCTAGTCGCGACTTTAAGGACACCACTCTACGCGGAAAAAACACGCTCTACGCGTCCAAACGCGTCGTGGGCACAACGTTCCCCTTGACGACGGAGCACATGCCTACTTTTCTCAGGGCGTCGTTTCCACCTTCCTAGACATCACTTTAGCACTTTCCCGACGACTTCCATAATTCTTCACTGCAAATTCCGTGTCTGTCTCTTTCCCAACCTTGATTCTCTTCTTTGTCACTCTCTTTTTGTACAAACCCACAACATAATCATTCGTACCTTCCACCAAAGACTACTTTCCCCTTGCGTTCCTGCTCTTTAAGAAACCACAATTGTTCAAGATGCCACGACCGACCAGGCGCAAGCAAGCAGTGCCTTCCGCTGCTCAGTCCATTTCCAACTTTACTCGTGTATCAAAAGTTCAAATCCTCAATGATAGTGCCAAGAAAATCACCGAAACTCGATCTACACCAATCACCAGGAAGCGAAAGGCGGCCGAAGATGAAGAAGATGCGCATCCCAGAACTAAGGCTCGAACTACATCGTTCGCTCCGAGTAGCGAAGATGAGCTTGTTACACTTGTCAAGCGCTCTCTTCGACGCCAAGAGTCCGTCATCAGCCCCGCCACGAAGGATTTGCCTGCTGGAAAAGGAAAGAGAACAGCCAAAACGACTCCTTCAAGGGCTAAAGCTGCCCATAAACCCGTTGGCTCTACACCTCTTTCCGAAAGCAAACGACAAGGAAAGACTGTGCAAACCAAGCTTGATGGAGTGTTCAAAAAGCTAGGCAAGCCTGCCACAGACAAGGATGCTTTGCCTCCTCGTCTTAGCGAGATGGTTGACATTCACAAAGCATTCGTCAAGACTATTATAATTCAACTTGCTCACAATGGAAACAACTCACCTATCGATTTACGCACACTCACTCCGCATGTCTCACAGTCCTGGGGGAAACGCCAGGTTTCCATCGAAGACATTCGGCGATGCATCGCCATTCAAA